>JAIPRL010004136.1:0-40749 GCA_025469235.1 Pemphigus obesinymphae
CAGGGAACACTCTAGGGAATAAATTGTACTTTTTACCCTACGGACGCATCCCCCGTCTGCTTAACCCTTGTATATATTGTAAATAACATGCATGCCTAAATGTTTGTATAAATAAACTGTTGACGTGATAACGATTATATATTTAACCGACTATCAACGTGTCTATTATTCATACGAGGCGGTAATATCAAAACACCCCGCATCAAGGTAGGTACCGAGATTATTAATTTGCGAACAGTATACCAAAAATAAGGATTAAGGTTATATATGCATTTTATCTATATATTTTGAAAACCCGTATCTAATATTATAATCTCAATATATGAGTTTTGTTTGTGTTTTCAGTGTTACACTATTCAATATAATATAGTAAGACAATTAATAAATATTTATTATGACGTCATAAATACCTATATATGAATACATTTTAATATTTCACATAAACTATTATTACGTATTTAAATTTTAAACATTATCGCATTATTCAGGATATTTGATGATAGAGACATCCTTACGTATATCAGCATCGATGTAAATATGTAATAAACGAGTAGGTAGATACTTTAGATCTAGATAAATGCTTGTTGCCCTTATATTGATTGTAACACCCACTATAATAATAGTGAAATGTAAATCAAAAACTTCAAGTAAAATAATGGATTAACAATGTGTTTGATTAAATAGATATTACTAGGTTTATAATAAAAGATCCAAAACTGTGAAAAAAAAATAGGTGTATCGGTAAAAAGTTGACACATAATCTTATCTTAATAACCCAACTTGTCCAGCCTAACATATTTCTTCCATAAATTGATATATCACCCAATATTTTTTAACCTAACCTCTGTGTTTATTAGGTTATGGTTTTATAATGGTTAAGTTATAATTAATTTACATGGCTATTTTGGGATACAAGTTGTATGGAATTTATATTGGATAATTCATAATATACGCGATTATAATATATAATATTCATCCCGATAATATCCTGTATGTAACGTATTCACTACGTTATTATAATAAACATTTAGTGTTAATTCACAAGCGGTAGGAATTGTCATCATTCGATTACTGTATATTTTATATTTACGAATTGTGAATAAAAGACCATGTTATATTTTACATTTGAGTTATTATTCATACTAATAAAACATTCAACACTGGATAAATATTGGGATATTATAGCTTAAGTGCTTTATTTAGTTGAGTAGAGGTACCTATCTACCTATTATTTCTACGGTCTGATCGGCTGGTGACCAAAACAATGGTAATAAAATAACTAATCTGTCTAATAACCAATTATTAATAGATCGAATTGTACGTTTAGGTGATTTTTTAAGTAGGTACCAATAAATTATTCGCAATATCAGTTAATATAAATTATTATATTATTATTATTACTATATTTTATTAAATTAAAAGTTATTATAATAATATATATATTTACAAATAATAATGTTTTTACAAGTTAAAACATTAGTTTGTATTAAGATTCTTATTAAGTACCTACTTCAAATTCAATAGAAAAAATGTATTATACACGCCATTGTATAAAATATGATTGGAAAAATTAACGTTATGTTGAAAATAAAATTCACTAGTTATACAGGAGAAATACTTTTGGGTTTTCAGGTACGATTTTTCCCCTGGGCATATTGTTTTTTTTTTTTTATATATATATATAATATATAGACCATGCCCTTATGTATTTATTTGGTAGGTCATAATATAGGTCACACATAAACTCCAATGAGAATGACCTTTTTATCTGTCAACACAAGATGGTGTAATTTTCTACGCAAACATGATGTAATCAGTTCTGAAGTCGTAAAACCAGCATAAAGTACCTATATACCCTATAACCTATACTATATTATGTTTACATTACAGTGGGCTGGATTTAATGTCTTAAAAGTACGTTTCTTTGTTTTATATTGTCTGCGTAATAGGTACAATGTAAGTGGAAACTGCGTTAAATATTTTTACATAATCAATATACTTACATTTGGTACACAAAATTCAGTATGTATACCTTTATTAATATCGTGTAAAATAAATATTTATACTATTTTCAAAATTGCTATAAATACTTAATAAAAAGGTCAAATGTGGATTTAAATTAATGTTTAAGCTTTAAAGTTATAAGTTGATACAAGGGTTACTAGGTAATAGTAATTTTCTTGTAATTATTGACATATTTGTTTAAGTACCAACCTAGGTAAAACTACTAAAAGTTTCAACTAAACTGAAATATTTTGTTATGCTATTATACAATTTACCGATAAAAACATTTTCATAAATATATTATATTAGGTATATTAAACTCGTTAAAACCATATTCCGTCATTTAATTTAAAAATATAATTATTTATTTTGAATAAAATAATTTAATATATCCATTTTTTTCGCATACCTATATGGCTATACTTATTTATATACTATTTCACAACACAAACATTTGGTCATTTTAAATTATAGATTAGAAGGAATTAAATATAATTTTACAATGAACCACGAAGATAACATTATAATAGACAATAATTATTGGTATCCTTTTTCCCTAACTAATATTTTAGAAATATTCCACAATTTTTTTGTAATTTCTTCGAAATACTTAACCGTTGTAATATTTTTATTTATTTAAAAATTTCATAGCAACTATAAGCTTTCAACTATTTGTAATGTTTTATTTTTTATAAATTGTTTTATTGTAGAATATTAGGTGAAAATATAAGTGTAATTTATTGGTTTTCAATTGTTACATAACTGTTCTCGAGGCTAGAAACGTATTAGTTGTATTCAACGAATTGTTTAAAGAAAAAAAAATAATAATAATAATTCGTTGTAAATAAAATGAATAATAAAAATAATGAATAACTCATTAAAGTAGATTGAAAAAGTATTATTAAAACAATTAGAATGAATAAATTTAATTTGACTACACCCTGTGGATATCAATAGACAACAAGAAAAATAATTTAATTAATTGGAACATGAAAATAATTTTATCTTGAAAATTATATTTATATTATAGATAATAATATAATTGACGACATTTATTGTTTCATTAAACATTTGAAATCAACAAGTTTATGATACATATAACAAAAAGTGTCATATTCAAAATTCTTTATAATGTCATGACTAAGGAATGGATTTATATGTAAATGCATATATTTATTAAAATAAACTGTTTGAAATCTGATAAGAAATATGCATGATTTATTTTATTCTTATTGAAATAACACTAATTTTATTTTGCATATTTTGCATGTTTATTTACTTTTTAAACTTGTTTTGCATATTTAATGCATATTTGTCATTTTTTTAGTGCATATTTTTTATGTTTAACGCATATTTTTGTTTTTAACTTATATTATCACGTGTTCTTATTTCCACATAAAAATGTGTGAAATTATAGTTTTTGAATACTAAATATTTTAAAATCACAAGTAACAACTTATCAGTATATAAAAAAGTAGACTTTATCTGATAAGAAATGTGCACGATTTTTATCGTTTTTATTAAAATAATACCAATTTTATTTTGTATATTTAATGTATATTCGTAAATTTTAAATGGATATTTTGTAATATATTATAGTATTTTTCCCTAGTCATGACTCACTTATTGATTATGATTCAGGATCAAAAGTTATCAAAAATAACTTCCAATAATAATTCTAATTATTATAAGTTAATTACTTTTTTTAATTAATTTATATCATAGACATGAATGCATAAATGCATAATTATAATATGTGTACTTATGTGGGACATGATAAGTTGTATTAAGTTAAAAATAGTAAAAATGGTAGTAATGACTAATGACAGCATAAATTTTCATGCCTTGCTCTCTGGTTGACTGAATTGTCAATAAATGATCACACTAATAACGTTGATAGTATAAAAGAACTAAATAATGTCATATAAAGTTTAAATTGGAGATATGGATGTGTGGAGTTGTAATGAGAACGCATATAAACATGGACTGTAAAAGTTTGGACATTAAAATATTGGACTTTAAATATTTTTAGACGTTAATTTTTTTAGTAGAAGGATTCAAACGGTAGTTTTTGGTTAATAGCTTTCTGATAGAAAATACATTCTAGTTAGTAATTTAAAACGGTAATTTTCTACCCGTTTTCTGCAGAGTAATAAAAAAATTAATGAAAATAGTTATAAATCAAAAAATATTAATTCCAGAGACTTGAAGAGTATACTAAATATTAATTGATGCAGCACAGTATTGACGTAATACAATTTTCAAAAACTACAGGTGAGTTGAACTTCATATTTAGGTATCAAAATTAACTATGAACTATTAAAAATTTGTTTTAAAAAATATTCATAAAATAATTATAGTGTTGTATTTATGTAATATGAATTACATATTTGGTATTGTATTTTTCATAATATACATTACTTTTATAATAATAAACCATAAGTGTGTACACGAGTGCAGCAGATGGTTCATATGCTGCATCTGCAATTTTTTTGGGCTAGTGAGTGGGCCAATATTTTGTAAATTTAGGTACAAATAGAGTTCTATATGTTTTTCTGGATCGGTCTTGCCTTGCCAGATTTGTTTTACCACAATCTTACAATACAGACCAACTCATTTTATCAACAATAGAATGCTTAGCCCGATCAAGTATTAAAATATTTTTTTAGAGGTAAATTTTTTTTATATAGAAGCATAAGTCAACCTAATACTTAATGGTTTTGTAATTTCAGCCCAAATATTTTTGTTTACGTATGAAAACTTGATTCGCGGCACGGTGTTAAATAATTTTTAAAACTCATCCTGGTTTGGTATCAACATCTTCTAAAAATTAATTTTCTAAAGAAAACAGTAATGATTTAATTAAGGCAATGGATCAAATCTGCATATTTGTTTTGTGATAACGAAAAAAGATGAGTAAGAAACAAATTTCCATCATTTTAAGATAAAGATTTATTTATAATTCTATTATTATAGAAAATGGATCCAATTTAAAACCTTGGCCCGAAATTTATTATAAACTTTAAAACTAATTTAGGCTATACCGGATAAAACTCATGAGAAATTTGGCTCATTATGTATTTTAAATATAAACATCCAGCCTGATCCAGTCATATTTGTAAAGAGCGATACCTAGTTCAGTCCAAATTGGTCTTTAGTACCAAGATTACAAATTAACTTAAGTGTAATAATTAGGTAATATGTAATTTTTCCAACTTTTAGGACAATCAAATTAAAGATTTTTATTGATACTGAAATTCAAAATATTTTTAAATAATAAAATATTTTATTGACAACAAATACGTTTAATATTTCTAACAATGGATTCAAGATGTTTTTAGTAATTTTGATGTACCATGGTCTTAAACTCAAATTCACTGAGTTACAACAGTTCTCAATTTGAAAATCGGATACCTGATCAAATTTGGATTTAGGACTATAATTTATACATCAAAATTACTTTTAAAAATGGATGGTATTATATAAAAAAAAAAGACAGTTTAAATTTTTATGCTGCATCTGTGATTACAGTCTGTGCACTACTATGTAATAAAAATGCATTTTTATCACTTTAATTAAAACAATTATATATTATATTCATAGAGACACTTTTTCAAAAAGAATATCTCTCTGAGAGGAAATTGGATATGAAAGGGTTAAAGTTTAACCCAAACCCGAACCAAACTATACGTTTTAATGTCGAACACGAACTCAAATTATTTTACTGTGGGTTTGTAAGTTTCTAAACATAAGATTAGATACCTTTACCCCCGTTGTGTCCAGTTGTCCGCCTGTCTGTTTGCCCATCCGCCCGTCTGCTTGTAGTTACTAGTACATAGTTACGAGTTTATTGATTTGGTAACTATGGATTTGTGTTGTATTATAATGTTTTTTGATTTTTGTTTGAAATACATTTAGAAACTGGGAAATTTGCAAGCTAAATTTAAAACTACATTTAAAGCTACATTTTGGTGTGGTAATTGTTTGAGCCATAGACAAAAGAGGTACGGAAGAGGGTACTAGAATATTAGAATACCTACTAAGGAAAAACTACAATATTTAACTTAACATTTTTGAAATGATTTATATAATATATTTAATAAATAATAATAAATGTTAAAACTGTTATAGAATTTGATATGAACCACAATTATGAATGCATTGCATTATTATAATTATAAATATATAAATTGTACATAAGTATTAATTCTTTCAGTGCCAGCAATTTTTTACTCTTTGCAAGCTGTACAAGACCGACATATTTCATTTTTTTCATTTTAATTTTCTACATAGTCTATAAATTACAGAAAAATAAATAAAATCTAATCCCAAAGTTTTAATTTTTTTTAAAATTATTCAAGTTCGAATTATCATACGTCAGGGGTTCTCGAAATATCGTGTTTTCCGTAATATCATATTTATCATATTGTTCACTCATTACAACTATAATTACAATCTCATAAACTAAAAATCAAAATAATAACAATGATTAAAATCCAAAAAATATTTCATAATTGATAAAACTCATCACGTTATCAATGTCAGTTTTTACATTTTGGGATGCTACGCATTGAATAAAAACTTTAAATAATTCTCATAATCTGGCAAATAAACGTAGATACTAGGTATTAATGTATCCAAATGTTATTTTTTTTTGTTTTAACAAAACCATCTTTGAGTTTATACCATACTTTATAACAATTGTTTAGGTTAGGAGATAATAGTACATACATAACAGTAAAAGAGTTAAAATTATGTACCAAGTTACGGTATGATTTTAACTGATACCTACATACTAATACAAATGTTAAGTAAGTTTATTATAACAACATTTTTTTAAATTAGTTAAAAAATTCAGGTAGAACAATATTTTTTTACTTGGAAATAATAGATTGATTCATGAACGAGATTGAAATGTACAAATTAACTTCAAAATATAATTACTGTAATTTTAGAACAATGAGATTTATATGCATCTGCCTGATGATGTCACTTTGACCACATCCGGCGTGTATAAAAATGTATAATTTTAGAGAAAACTGGATAGTAAAATGATATTAATAATAATCTAATAATATTTAAATTATATTTTAATTAATATTTTATTGAACAGTTTGGAGCTTAAATAGATTTTAAATAGTCTTTTGAACTAGAGTCGAACTATCGAAGTTGGATTTGATTAATCAAGTACAGATACAGTTTACGTTTGTAACATACATTAATATACAATTAAAATTTGTAATTTCATTTGTTCTGTTATAACACCAATCTTTCCAGATGTCTGATCAAAGGCCACTGAACCAATTTTTTACGGAACTCCATAATTAAATGTATTTATACGACCAAGAGTTTTTCATATTTATCAATAAACGCGCAAGAAAAATCTATAAAATGTAACATATCAAAAGAAATTATTTATTATTTTAAAAGTTCAATATATCCACCACCAGTATCCTAACCGACGAGCGATGTGGACGCTTTAATGACAGAATTTTTTTTAAATTTAAGACGCTTATATTTTTAGATCCAATATGTATATAGGTATAAACACGTAGGCACATATCTTTAACAGATTAAAATCAATATTCATACAAATTATTTTATTATTGATTGGCTGTACTTAGATGGAAACTATTTATTGGAGATCAAACTTTTTGAATAGAGTTTTAAATATTGTTTTACTATGAGAAGAATAAACAGTAGTATATTCTGTGACGGAAAGCAATTTCAATTTTACCCAGCTAGTAATTTGACTCATTATTACGCTGTCTTAATTGAATCCAGTGCGTGCGTTGAGGGCAACATTGCATCGCATCGCAAAATTATGCGTATGGTTTTGGGTAACGACATTAAATACGATAAATGTCACTTGCAGGTGCGTAAGACATCAACATTTAGTTGTATTCAAGACGCCTCCGACAAATACTAAACGTTAATGATTACTAAGTGAAAACATAATGTTGAAATATTTAATATTTACGATTAAAAAATAAAAAAAAAAAAAAAAACAGAAATAACGTTTACATTGCGTATGAAAATTGATTAATTTTTAATGATTTTTTTATCGTCTTTACCCACAATTACGTAAAGACGAGATTGTATTCCGTTCATATACATGTTAGAATGGCGTTCGCCTATACTGTCATTTGTCAGCTAAATTGAAATAGTGTGCTCACGAATCACGACTAATTTCAAAAATGAATATACATAAAATTTTTAAATTGATTTTTGTCCTTTTTCGTTGTTTTAAATGTATGATCAATGATCGCCAAATTACTATAAATGGCAAATGCGACGTGCGTTGCCGGTCGCGGGCAAAATCAAACTATTTTTATTTTCAAATCTCGCGGTGCGTGCAATTTTAGCGCACTGCATATAATATTTGCGTCGCATTAGAACGCTCTATCTGTTTTTCCGTATTAGTTTTTCACCGCATTGAACACAACGGACTCGACTAGGACATACGTCGTTAAGGTATAAGCACTTAGATCTTACATTGAAATTATAGATCTTTCTATAGACTTCCAAATACGTAAAGGGTATAATAAGCGTATCTAAAGAATGGGATTACATTTAATTGTAATAGCTGTATAAAGTATAAGAAAAACGAGAGGATCCAGCCATGAACTCGGCCCAGTGGCCATGACCAGGCCCACACTGATCCCTCTCACGTATAAATCTTATTTAGTCCCGAAATATTTTAAAATTATATTTTAATTTTTCCATTTTATCCAAACAACTATAATATCATTATAATTATATATACCAAGGATTTAAAGGAGACTATAAAAAAAAAACGTTTACACTTTTATTGTAGGTAATTTCAACATTTTTAACAGCAAGTATAATATCTAGTTTTGTGGCTGTAGAAATTTAAGTACATCATATTTCAACATTTTATTCATTTCATTTACTGTTTTTACTTATTATTATACATTTGTATTACGAAACTACTAAAAAAAAATGTCATTATAAAATATGTTAATTATGATATTATTAAATATTTAGTGTCTAAAAAATAAAGGTTAGGTATTCTACAAGACGATTACATCAAAATGATATTATCAATGTTATCATTTATTAAAGATATATATTGTTAATTATAGAAGGCAGTGTGTGATAATATAGACATTAATATTTGTAAAATATGATTGTTTTTAAGCTTTATGGGTAAAATATTAATTCAGAATTATAGTAAAATAAACATAGGTAATACATGTTTTTATTTTAATGTAAATAGTTGGATTTAATTTTGATTTTTTTTTTTTTTTTTAATATTTTCTGATTAAAAGTTTTAAAAACTAGGAAATAATTAACAAAAACTAAATAACATTTTAGTTTACGGTAAAAAATCAAAATCAAAATTATTTCCGAACGGTATACCTATATATTTTGCATTTCTAAGTATAGGGTGATGATTAATCATTTTCAAAAAAAGTAAACAAAACAACGATACATTTTGAACACGCCTTTATTCAACACAATATTATAATAATATGATTGATGACTCTCATGAAAATAAAAACCCTCTCGAACGGGGGCAAAACCAGTGGCTGATATAAAAATCGTCAGTCACATATTATTGATATTATTGTTTAGTTCAAAATTCGTTTTTAATACTAAAATTAGAGCAAAGAAAAATAAAATCAAACCAAATGGTATTAAACAACGTAGGTATTGAATTGATTACAGGAATCTATATAAGTTTATTTAAAAATCGCATTAGTCATTATGACTCGTCAACTCGTTAATTATTACTCCTATAATGTCATTGGAAACTGTATTAACGACCGACACTTAATATGTCGACAAGAACAATTTATAGGAAAATTATGTGACTTATAAATATCGTTTAATTATATTATATTAAGTATACAATATACATGTATAAAATTCTGGGCAAGTTCATGATTTTTTTTAACTCAGTTAAATTAATTTAGTAAAAATATATAAAAAAGCTCACTGTTAATAATTAATTTTGTTTTAAGTTAAGTTAAAAAAAATTAACTTCTTAAGAGTTAAGGTATTTTTTTCCTAATCAAAACCACATTTTGAGATTGATAAAGGTTAGTGATTATAAATGTGTATGTTAAATCAACTATTATTTTTGTACGTTATTGCTGTTAATTTGACATTCTTGGAGTGTACAGACCTAGGGATTATTTGTATAGATATACAAGGTACTATCATCTAACTATCTATGGATATCTACGTTTAACGCAGTTTAATAAATGTTCATCTCGTAGTGGAACGGAGTTGTGTATTAACATTTAAGATATGGGTGTTTATTATTCATAAAACGAGACGAAAAACCTATTTTATACAATATCTTATATTATAAGCTATGAAATTTTGTACATTGTATAGAACCACTACATTTTTAAATTATAATAATATGATTGTAAAATATACAATGTAAATCACGAAAATGCTAAATTTTATATTTTAGCAAAATATTTGTATCACTCAATAAGATTAAGTAGGTTGTAAAAAGGACCGATTTTGTACATGGCAATGCATTTAATTTACACCCAACTTTGAATTTTTCACCCCTTTCAACAAAACACGTACTAAAAAAAATGTTTATCTTCATTAAACTAAGTGATTTGTTGACCGAACTAAATCGGTAAATTTTGAATTTGATTCATAACTCCCAGCCAGTGGTCATAAACAGTGCTCAAATTAGAAAAATGTACATAGTGGAGCTTAATGAGAAATTTAAAAATATAATTTTAAATGAAATATTATTATATAGCACTAGAAAGTAGAGGGGCTTCGCTTACCTTCACATCTCCATATCCACCTTTAATATATTGCCTAATTTATAACTGTATTCTATAATTATTATTTCATTGATTTAAAAAAATATCTCCATACATTTTGCAATATAGTAGTGTAGATACTACAAAGTTTTATGTAAATAGATAACTATAAATTTTAATTTTAATTTCAGTAAACTATCTATAATTTTATACTGCCATACATAGACAATTTCCTATTCTTTCCCTGGACGGCTTTGTGTTCGTGTGAATTATAAATAATGTTATTAATAAAATCGTTTACTCGTAAAAAAAATATATAAGCCAAACTAGAGATATATGCACCCGAGTACACATGTCAGCGATCTATTTTATAACCACGAAAACATTTACATTTTTCACTTAAATGGACGATTATAATCAGGGCTGTGGATTTAATGCATTTGTATGTTGTTGTTTTTTTTGATATTTCGTAGATAGAAATGGGTTTGGTGAAAATCTTTTTCATATTGCTATAATTAGAAATACGAAAATTGATATCGCATTTTTTTGCATATAATGTGTGTTTGAGGTCATAAAAAATGCATATTTTCTTTAAATAATTAAATCAAATTTTTTTTTTTTTGTTATTTAAATTTTTTGGCATTTGGATAATGTTGTAGAGTAAACTTTAAGAAGTAAATTCGGTAAAATTGAATTCATATTGTTAAAATGCTTAGATATACGGAAATTTATCTTGCATATTTTTTGCATAAAATTTGTGTTTGAGCATAAAAGTGTATATTTTCTTCAAATCTCTCTACTAAAATGTTTTTCCTCATTATTTTAGAAATGTATAAGTTTTGGGCAATTTTGCAGTTGGGTTGATTTTTTTTTTTAATAAATTTTATGCTAGTGACCACCTTTACAACATGCGTATAGTAGGTTAAGTGCTAGGTGATCTAATAAAAAATATAAAGATGTATTCTGCATATATATGCATATTTCTGGTTTTTTAGTGCATAATTTGAGAGCATATTTTGACATTTATAATTGAATGAGTGCATATATATTAGACAATTTTTTAGTGCATTAAAGTAATACTAATATTAATATTAAATTATCTTGTTTTCTAAAATCATATTATATTTATTTAAAACTGGGTGTGGGCTATAATTTACATTTATGGTTCCCAAGAATACCCCATGGTCCTTTAAAAATAGTAGTACAGGGACACTAATTATTTTATTGGTCACAAATTGTGTAATAATATTTTAATAAACTTTATCTTATTGAATACATTAGTACCTATTATCTAAAATTTAAATTGCCAAAATTGTATGCCAAATTATTACTTTAATTTCATAATCTTTAGTTTCCAATAGAATTTTATTCATAACTAGTAATCGGCCAGACTGGGCAGCTTGAAGCTTAAAGTTAAAAGTTATATTTTGAAATAAATTTCAATTAAGTGAGTTAATTTTCACAACAATTTAACATAAATTGAACAAATTATTACCGATTTATGAAGCCAACTTACTCAGAAATATTATTTGATTATAAAAATAAGCAAATGGTTGAAAAAATTAAATTTTTTAATTACCAGAGTTGAAAATAAACTTATCTAAACTTATTTTTCGTACTAATGTAAAAACTGTAATTAAATATCTCTTAGAATCTATAGTTTTTTAGTTATAATGATTTAATTTTTGATAAGTAAAGCAAAAATGTGTTGTAAAATAAAATCAAAAAATGAAATATTCTTTATTATATTTTTTCTATAAATGTAATGTCACAATTAAAATTTGCGTACTTATTTCAAATAATTTATCAAATTGGATGTAGTTTTTAACGAATAAAAGAAAATATGTTTAGAAATAAGATAACACCATTAACTATGATTTATACGGTTTTCTTAGACTAGGTAAACTAATTTTCTATCATAAAGTTATTTACTCCAAAACTTCAACTTGACTAATTTTACTTGAAAAGCTGTTTCTAAAAACATATTTATAATAAAAAAATAGCAATTTATTAATATATATATATATATTTAAAATATCTGAATATCAGTAAAATCATAAAATTCCTTGTCCACTCAAAATGTAAAAATAAGTACATTCCCAATATAAAATACTTTTACCCAATCCCTGCTACAATTATATATTTATGTTATCAGTGAACTACATACATTTCTAATAATTATATATATTATACATTTATTGGGAAATAACATATTTATTTTAAAATTCAAATAATAAATGGTAAAAAAAAAAAGTAGGTAGGTACTATATAGAAATATTAAAACGTACATTTTGTTACTGGTCATAAATATTAAATTCTATTTTTTTTTTTATTTTTTTTTTTTTATAAATTATATGAAATACGCATAAATATAGAACTACTTTACTTCCACTTGATTTCGTATTTTAAAAACAAAATTATGGAAAAGGATATATAAAGATGTATAATAATAATGAAAATATATTATTAGAGTTTGTTTGTTATCCATAATTATCAGTGGATCCTGGATATATTTTTTTCATTATATTAAAAATTATTTTTGAGTAAAAATAAATATTACGGTACAAAAAAATGATTTTATAATTAATAACCAAGCTAATAAAATGTAGGATTTCAAGTACCATGTTAAATGAAAATCTAATTCCTTTATAATTGCATAACTTTAATCTATAGTTGGAATAACAGGAGTAATAGTAATTTATAATAAAAATAATTACAACGAATTCGTGATAATTTCATTACCACCTATATCGATTCAGTTGTTTTTGGCATTTGTATACGCGAAATAATTAAAATTTCACGAGATTTTGAAAGAACCGTCCGATTTTCAGTGTTAATATATTTAATCCAATGAATAAAATTGCAAACGAATTTCTGACGATACAAGAACGTAAAACATTCGCATCAAAATGTAATTATATTTTGAAATAATATCATTTGCCGAAAAGTAAACTATATAACTTCATTAACGAAGTAAGTAATTTATTTCGCTCGAAATTGGTCATTTTATTTATTCGTTTTACACAATAAAGTATAAACTAAATGTTGTATAAATTGTAATTATTAATCGTTTAATATTTAATATCCACTTTTATATTATTATATTATAGTCTATTTAATATTATACATAAACTTTATTAAAAAATAAAAACATTTTATATCAAAATATTAAATTATTTATGTATTTATTTATTTACGTCTCAATGGCAATTTTATACAAAAATCTATAAAATACACAATGTTATTATTTAACGACTTATATTAATTATAATTATAAATTATTAAATTATTTATACACAACACGGGTGGTGGCCAATATAAAGGAATATATTAAACATATACCTACCTTAGCAGCAACATATTTAGATATTGTTTAAAGGGGGAATGAAATAATTAATCATACGGTGACACGTGGGGGATAAAATCTCTCACATCTTTTCATCCAATTTTATATTATATCTGTATATTTTAAATGCTGGTAAACTCTTACTCAAATATAATTATAATCGGGTTTTTGAACATTATTTTTGTTTTATATATTTATTTCTATAAGATAACATTAAAAAAAAATCGCTAAAAGCCATTTATTATTTAAAATAAACATTGAATAAAAAACCAGTCATTATTTTTATGTATTATATATTATATATTGACTTTTTCAATTGAGAATGAAACACATTTACATTTTTTATAAACTCATTAACTCCTTAGAATATAGTTATTCAATATTAATAAAACTCTCTCTTAACACAACAATAGGTAAAGTAATCAATAAAAATTTAATTAGGTACCTACCTAATAAAATAAATAGAAGTATCAAAAAAACGCAGTATAATTTAACATTTATTAGCATAGGTCATTATAAATTATTAAATATACATAAATATTATAATTTATTTATAATAAAATATATAATTTTTCTGAGTTACCTGTAGATTTCTTGGACAATTTAACTATATAGGTACAAATGCCCTGCAGGTATGCCGCAAACGCACAATAGTTTGTATATGTTCCATATGATAGGAGCATGTGAGTTTTACAATCATAAATTTTAAATATTAATACCTATATTTTATAAGTTATTATACCTGTACATTTCGAATTCATTATTTTTTAGAGGTATTTTTACAAACCATTTGCATATACAATTCATATATATATATATATATATTTGATATATACATATACATATATATATATATAGATCCCCCCTTGGGCTTTATATTATTTTTTATGGAAATATAAATTATCCTCCCCTCCCACTTTTTGGCTTTTATTTTCTATTTTTACATTTATTTCCATAAAAAAAATAAAAAGCCCAAGCCCAATGAGGGATCTGTCCCCCAAAGTCGCCCCATAAATAAAGGTTTACTTACAAATATATAAATATTAAACATGTATATATATTTAAAAATACACGCAGAATTAAAAATTAAAAAGAGAGGGGCTTAAAGGGGTTTTCATTAGCCAAACACATCATGCGATAAATAGGGTGATTCCGGCTATAGTTCGTAGAATGAACTGGGACGAAAAAAGGAGCGAGGAGGAACCCTAAAGTTCATATTTGAGAAAGGAGATTTGGGGAATCAATAAAACCATCAACTAGTTTTCATAAAAGTTTAAGTTTAGCAGACACTCTTCTATCTGCTAGTGTTCTAAGTGAACGGTAGATAAGGACATTAGAGTAGTCGTGTGGGTGATTCTCAATATTAAGAACATAAGCCACAAAGGAAAGAAAACGCCATTGCACTATCTTAATCTTAAAAGAGCAGTGTATGCAGTGTATGCAAGTCCGTATTTAGATTTTATTTTCGAAGGGGTCTAAAATATATTTTATAATTTTAGTAGGTACATACCTATTGATTGTATGTGTTTTCTATCATATAGCGATTTATCGGATTTTTCATCTTTGTATAAAACTCATCACAGAGAACCACCTTAAAAACTATATTTCCTTCACTATAGTTAAATATAATTTTAAATAATGTATATGCACCTATAGGTTTATAAGTTAATGATTTGAAAATAAACAGTTTTTATAATATTATCTTTGTCGATGTTTTTTATAGTTGTATCAATGTTTTTCCGTATACCTATAATTTTATATCCATTATTTCACCTATATACTATAATATGATTATTTTTACATATTTTACTGTAGCAATTTAAATCACTATTTACGTAGACAAAGAACTAAATATAGACAAATATATATTTTTTTAAAGTATTGTGGTTCGTTAACCGATCAGTTATGATTAAAAATATTGATATTTACCTATGCTAAAAGTTGGAAACATTTTGGAAGAGGCCCAGAATCCGTGAACCCTTCCTCAGATATATTTTTGAGTGTATGAGTTGGGAAAGCATCGTACAAAAGAGCAATATATAGTTTTTATAGGTGCAACAAGTTTAAATTTAATTTATATTCGTTTAATAAAGCCTAAGACTTTGAGAGTCCTACAGCATATGGATTATTATATTATGTGATTACCGTACTCTGCAAAATTTCGAAGAGTTTAGGTTGATTGCAAAATTATAAGAGGGACTTGTGTTTCAACAATCTACTATAAATTATTAAACTACCGTATATTTTGTATATTCTAACATTACAAAAGACGGTCATACACCGCATATAAATAGTGTATTAAACTTTTGATATTACAATATGTAAATTATAAGTACATTATTTTCGTTTCCATTATAAAACTAACATAATGTGTTATAAAACTTGGAAATTAATTTTTTTAATATTAGGGCCAGTTGTACAGTGCTCGGTTAAACTATGATTACGTCTTGATCAACGATTAAGACATTTGGGTCGTTGTACAGTGCCTGTTAAGTGCTTAATCACTGATTAAAGGTTGGTTAAGTTAATCAACCAAATATGGTCGGTTAAACTATGATTACTGCTAACCAGCGATTATATTATTGTCAATTATTGTTATCAGCTATGATTCCTGAGTTGATTATCTTAAATTGTGTTTAAAAAAAATTGTTTTTTGTTTAATTTCGAATTTTGCAAAAATTTACAATTTACCATTTTTTTATTGAAGAATGTTAATTTTTATATCAGTTTAATTTGTTAAACTGAATACTATTTGTCAGAAATATGTATAACGATAATTCTATTGAAGATGATACTGATTTTGAGGATGAGGAATTTGATCATTTACCCATAATAATTGCCTTTCCTAGACAACAAAAAATTTTCAGATCTCGTATAGATCATTTTAATTGGTGGAGAGATGATGAGTTCTTCAATAGATTTCTATTGTCTAAAAATAATGTTCGATTCGTTGGCGACTAGATCCGTTCCCGTACTGATTGATAAGTTTTCCTTCTTTTTTTTTTTAATAGTGTATTACCTATATCAAGAATTATTGTTTAAATATTAAGATTATTAGTGATTCCTTGGTACTTTTTTACTAACGTAATTAGTAAATCAGATTCAGTTGCTGTGAAATTTACTGCTCTATTTCCTATACCGGGTTCATAATTATTAATTAATGACATGTAAAATTAAATAATTATAAATATGTGATGAGTAGAAAAATAAAAAACCATTCAAATTCAAAATCCAAACAACAATAATGGAAAAATAATTGATAAAACTGATTTATTAAACAATTTTCGCATAAATTAGTACCAACTGTAAAATAAAAGCAATACAATTATTGTACAATATATCATCTTATGTTGATTAACTAATCACGGTTTAACCGTCCACTGTACAACACCAATAATAATAATCGACGATTAACATTTAATCGTTGATTAGCTAATCACTCTTTAACCAAGCAACTATACAACTAAACCTTAAACTTAAGTAATATCCAATGAAGACAAAATAACGTGGGTTAATAATAGCGTGAAAATAGAAATTGGAAAATAAATTATTGAAACATTTTATTTGAGGTTAAATTTAGGAGAATATATAACTTAATTAAAACAATAATAACTTATTAGTATTCAGTCTGGTAAAATATTTGAATCAAGAATATTGATATTAGTATTCAAAAATACATTTCAAATTTTTATTGTTTTAAAAACTTTTTTTTTTTCATGTGATCTTAATTATTCTAAATAATTTAAAACGTTTTTTCGTGAATTTTAAATACTGGAAAATAATTCAATTAGGTAAATTTTTATTAAATGTTGGATATATCTAAAATATAAATAATATAGGAATATTATACATAATATGTGAAGTATGAAAACATACACATTTGTAACTAATCATTTCAATATTTTAATTTTCAACAATTTCAACAATCAAAAATGTATCTACTCATAGATAATATAATAAACAACACTTACTTCTTTTTATCTAGATAACAGATAAAAAAATTACATTCATTTAGATAAAAACAGATAATTTATTTTATATCATGTATAACTTGTTGAAATTGTTGGATTATGAATTTTACTGGTACATACTCTATTCAATTTTCATAATTTATTTAATTCAAAGAAATAACAACTAAGAAAAAGACCGTCTTACCATTTCAGACCTGACAAGCTATTAGGAGACAAGAAGACATTCCCTTGAATAATATTTACTATGAATTTTAGAGTATTAATATGTATCTGTTGTAAAACAAATAGACCTTTAAACAGATTACCACAGGATGTAAAACTATATATACCTATTATGTAAGTACAAAGTAAATAGTAAAAGATGATCTAAGAAGCAAATGCAAACTATTAAATTATTTGAAAATTATATCGCACAAAGCAGTAGAATGAAAATTAATAAATAGAATACATAGTTATGAGTTTTGTACATAGTTTATACATTTTCGAAACTAGTTGTTAGGTACCTATAATCTTTTTTCGAATACTCTAGATACTAAAACTTATTAATTATTTCTATAATAATTTAAAACTAATTAATAAAAAGTTATTAATAATAATAATTACCTAATTGATAATTTATTATATTATAGGCACCTACCATAATATATAATAATAATATTTGATCTGCAGAGATTATAAAATAGGTAAATAATAATTTTAAATAATAGGTAAGTATGTAGGTACCTAATTTTAATGATAATTTTTAGTTAAAATGTAATACCTACCTATGCATAAACAATTTGTTTTTAAATCTCCAGTATACTTTACTGTAAATAATTGATTTTTTTTTTTTTTTTATCTAGATATGATAAAAAGATAATTCACGCTACTTTTATCTAGATAAGATAAAAATGTAAAAAAATGTGTCTAGATAATGCATAACACTGATTATAATATAATTGTTAAAAAACATATTATATGTTAAAAATGGTAACGTATAGGTACGTATTACGTTTCCCATCGGACAATATTAATTGTCTACGAACCACTATACTTATATATTACAGTGTATAGCCAAAGTCGATTCCAACTACTCGTAATACCATGATTTTAAGACATTTATCGTCACATAAATCGTGGATATCGCCTACCGGTTTATTTTTATTTTTGTTTAATTGTGATGTTTATAGAGAAGCGTGTTTTCCATCCGATTCTACTGCAAGAGATCTCGGTGATATGATTCATTTTTATTATTTATCATTATGATTATATTAAATTTGAGAGATTCGCAGAATTATTCATTTTCAGTAATTATCTTCTTGAGAATATTCATTACTTACATCACTATGTGTAGATATATTAATATATTTTTTTTTTATATTTATTAATTAATATAAATTACACATTAGTTAATTTTTAATATTTGTATACTATCTATACAAAAATATAATTATTCTTAAATAAAATGAAATATAGAACTCAAATTGCCACACGACTAGTGCAATAGCCTGAACCGGTTCACTCTATACAATACTATAACATAATTTTATTTTAGTAACAAATATTATATATTGAAAATGATGACATATAGGTACGTATGTACTACGTTGTCCATTGGACAATAATAATAATATTATATTACCAAATTTGATTACTTTTTCATTTATATAATTTTCATAGGTTTTTGTTCCTTCGTGAGAATATTCTCCAGTAATAATCTTCTCAATAATAATCTCTGTAACCGAGAATATTCTTTTGAGAATATATTTTTTCACATTACTGGTCATGCCTGGAGTCAACCGTTTTTCGAAAAATTGCAAATATTAAGAGAAAAAAAATAAATTTTATAGCAACGTATGCTACCGTAATACCAACTAGAACAACTTTTTTTTTAATTATTTTTATTTTAGAATCTGAATGGAGCGAGGAATGTATATTTGTTTTATCTCTTTATCATGATGTTTTTTTTTTTTATTTTTACATGGGCAAACATTTTCGGATAGAATAATTTGAGTAGGAGTTTTGGGTTAAAAAGGTTTATTTGATCGCATATTGGTTTTATATGGTACTTTGTAGAGCTATTTTTTTTAGATTTTCCCAGTATTTTTATCTTTTATACAGTGTATAATTCGGAAACAAGAAAAATGGGAAATAACAAAATAAAAAATGTAATTGCCCGGGTTTAGTAGTTAGTCGTAGTTGAAACAAAATGTACCTAGGTACACACAATATTGTAGAAAAAATTATCTGTGATAATTTTTTAAAAATTTTAAATCTTGAAAAAATTATTAATTTTGTAAAAAATATTTTTTGGGGGAATTTTTATAGATGGCGCAACATCAGTTCTATTTGTTCTATAGTAAAAAAGGCAACGTTAAAACAGATAATTTTAATTTAGTTTCTTTATACTATTATACTATACGCCATAACACCATAAGAAAAACGGGCTTATTTTTATTGTAAAACGGTTTCGTTGCAGTTTTATCGTTTCACACAAAAATTAAAAGTGGTGTACTGACATGAAATTATATTTAAATTACTTTTAAAATATAGGTACCTACTTAAATATTTTTAAATTAATAGATTATTATTTTTCTTAATATGTCTTAAAAACTCCCTAAAAATTGCGTGTCTTAAATACATTTATAAATATATTTTGTACAAAACTGCGTTCACACTGATATATCAATATGTATTACACTATATTATATCAATATATCTATATTATCAATATCTATTATACGAGTATTTACAATTATTGTCAATTGTTACAAATAATTATACAGTATTGAAAATATAAAAATACATAATAATATATTATGAAATTAATTGAAAATTAAAATATAAATTACTTGGACTAATGGATTTATCCACATTTTATACGATAATAAACAGATCAGCTATTTTTTTTTTCGTTGAACTTATTCACACCGGACCGCGATCAGAAATAGTTCGATCGTTAATTTTCTGCGATTGTCGTTATAGGTAATCAAATTTCTTTAAAATTTTTCGTTTTATTCAATATAATTATTTATTAAACGATTTAAATATCAACTTTAAATAAGAAAAATATATCAAAAATAGATTAAAATTTTACAAATACGTAAAAAAACAAAGAAGAAAAAAAAAATAGCTAAAAAATATTGCAAATTGTGAACTTTTATACATTTTTCGTAAATTGTGTTTCCTAATTTCAATGGAAGACTATAATATTATCAATATAACAATATTCGTTCAAACAATAGTGCCTATTGAAATTGAAATGCCTATTTAATTTTCCTCTGGATCAGAGGATATATTATTATGGATTTAATATACGTGAAAATTTTTGTCTACAACATTAACAATAATTTATTAAACATTTGAACGTAGAAATAGATAGGTATTTTAATGTGTAAAATGTATATGACATGTATTTAAGCTTAAAAGCAAAAAGCAGAGAATGGCCAATGGCATTAACGATAATACAATACATACTATATACACTCGTATTATACAACACGCATTCACAACTAGTGACGTTAGTTGGCAAACAGTGACGGCTCGTGGGGTTCACAGTAGGTGGGGCACAAACATTTTACCTCTTCCCTATCACCCCATCGTCATCACTTACCACCCCCAATAATTCCTATTTATAATTACTCGAATTTACCTTCATTCACTTGTGATATAATATATTATACGAGAAATACTTTTAATTTACATAATATGCTAAAATAGTTATGTCCCACAATAAAAACAATATTGATAAAAACAAAATAACATGATCTTTGAACGTGTTTTATATCCTATAAACAATGAATAAAAAAAAAATATAGTCTTGAAAATTAAAAAATTTTAATATATAAATTTATTAGGTATATATAGGTACACTTAACACTATAGTATTTTATTTATATATATATATTATATGTACTACTCAATTTTATATGGTTGATTAGAGCACATCGGATTTGAGTACAATATGAATATTAATAATCGTATTATACGATTGATTGTTTAGAACTTTCGAATTGTGTTCGGTAGTTTTCGGTTATGATAGCCGAAATATTATATTTTTTTATTCAATTTAAGTTTTTCGTAAATAATTTTCTTTTATTCAATATTTTAAGTGGGGCACGTACCCATGTGCCCCTTACCACGAGCCACTGGTTATTATACACTACTGGTTAGAAATCATAAAAAAAAAAAAAAAAAATGTCTGCAATACATATGTATGTTACCTACTATTTTATCACAGAGGAGCACTGATAATGTATTAATTATTCCTATCATGATGCTAACATATTATTTATATGGTTAACTGGTGACGACTTATGGTCGAAACTAGTTGTTTAAATATGATATTTTTTTAATACACCAGGCATATGTTCTATTTTATATATTATTTTTTATAATAGATATATAATATATATTTATTTTCTAAGAGTTTTACATTTTATGAATAAATACATTTTTTAATTTTAAATATATATATATTATTTATAGTCAAACATATATGGTTGATTAGTGTAAAATGTTGAAGGTATACCATTTTATAAAATAGATTTTAAAATTTAAAGAATATTTTTTATTTTTATATGATCAATGATAAATTTACAAGTTTAAATTGTATTTAATATAAATATACATTAAAATTATTTAATATCAGAAAAGGCATCATTAAAAATTTCTTAAATATAACATCAATATTATATGAACAGTGTTGGTCCTAGATAAGTACATTTTTACCTAGATAAAAATAATAGATAATTTATCTAATACATTACATAAATTTAAGAATTTAATCGAAAAATTTATTGAAACAATATAATTTAAAAAATACTATTTAACGTTTTATAAAAATATTATTTTTTAGATTCTAAACGAAACGAAGAATGTTCGGTTTTACAATGATGTATTTTTTTTTATGTTGTATAAGAAGAAATGCTCCGATCATTACAAACAGCACCATTTTCTGGTACCAAATTGTATCTAGTTGGTTCTTAAGAGAAATTTTTCGTCTATATTTTAATTGTTTCGATAAACGCATAAGAATGAACTATAAAAAAAATGAACATAAAAATCAGTAAACACGATTGTGGTAAACAATTTTTATAAACCTATATATGTAAAATATTAATATGAAAATTTTTTCGAAAATTTAAAGCTGTTTACAGCAATATAAAAATTTGAAAGATTTAATTTATAATACGCTTAATTTTAGTTTTTAAAACTTGAAAATTTAATATAATGTTAAAAGCTCGCTATTCTAGCTATATACAAATGATTTTAAAAATCGGTAAGTATAATATTTCTTAGTAGCCATTTCAATTTTTTTTTTTTTTTTTTTTGAATACCCATTACATTTTTTCGTAATTTCAGTATAAAATGTGTTCAAATTTTGGGGAAATAATGAATCTATATATCTGCAATTTTTACAAAATACGTATATTAGCACATTATGAAAGCAAACAAAATTTGGAATTTTTTTTCCTAATTTCGAGCTATTTATATCAATTTTAATTTTGAGTCATTAAATTCATAATAGTCTTAATTTTAGGTCTTAAAACCTGGAAATTTAATACATTATGAAAATTACGTCTTTCTAGGCTACATAAAAAAAAAATTAAAAATAGGTAGGTATAATATTTTTTAATAGCCATTTGATATACATAGTATTTTATAAAAATTAAAAATAAGAAAATAGTGGACCAGATAGAGTACAAGTAAAAGTATGGAAAGTATTAGAAAAGTTTATGTAGAGGATAGCTGCCAAAGTTCTTTAATAAGATACTAGTTGAAGAAATAATTCCAGAAGCGTGAAGAAAGAGTTGTGTGGTACCAATATAGGTAAAGAAGATAAACTGGAATGTATAAATTATAGAGGAATAAAAACTATAAGACATAGTATAATGATTTAGGAAAAGATAATAGATAAAAGTTTAAGAAGTGAGACTAGATTTGTACTAGATTAGTAGAAGAAATCAGTTTGAGGTTATAACTGAAGGGTCAACAAGGGAGCCAATATTTTTTGTAAGACAGATTACAGAAAGTTTTACAGAAAAAATATTATAGAAATACAGAGACAGGAAAAGGAAATGGTGTACGGTATTTATTGATATAGAAAAAGCTTATGATAGTGTTCCTAGAAAAATCGTGAAGTTGGAATTAATAAAGAACTGATGCCCAAAGGTGTATGTGAATATAGTTCAAGACATGCATAAAGGGGCGAGTACAAGAGTGAGGAGTCTGTGTGGAGAAACTGAGGATCTTAGAGTCAAAAAGGGAATGCATCAGGGTTTTACTTTGAGTCCTTACATGTTTTCTCTGGTAATGGATGAAATAACTAAGGGTATACAAGTTGCGGTCTCATAGTGCATGCTGTTTTAAAATGATATAGTGCGGATAAGAGAGAATCCTGGGAAAATAAATGTTAGCCTAGAATAGTGGAAGGAAGGTCTAGTAAAGTGAAAGTAAAGGGCTAAGGATTGGTAGGTGTAAAATAAAATATGTAGAGTATGATTTTGGCAAAAAGAAAAACAAGAGTTAGAGAAAGACTGGACATAAAGTTGAGTGCAGATGTAGTGGAGAGGTTGAGAGGTTCAAGTATTTAATGTTCGTTTTAGAGAAAGATGGGGGTTTCGAAGTGTGGATGGATGACGTCGAGACAAGAGTCAGGTGTTTTATGTGACAAAAGAATTCCTATTAGATTAAAATGTACACTTTATAAGACAATGATGACAGTGTGAGACCTGCAATGATGTATGAAATAGAATGTTGGGCAGCAGTTAGGAAGATAGAACAGAGAATGTTGAGGTCGATGAATGGAGTTGTTAAAGAAGATAAAATAAGGAATAAGTATATAAGAGATTGTATAAAAGTAGATTTGATAATTATAATACACATCTGCTACAATTGTTATTATTCATAATCAGGTAATCTAACCCAGCTTTTCATGATATTTTATACATATATATATATATAGGTAGGTAAAATTCACGTGTCATACTTCGAAATCTTCAAAGTGATCTGTATCGTGAAAATTTATAGCGTTTTCAAAATATACTTCAAAGTGGAATTGATGCCATAGGAAATTTAGAACAATAATATTTTATTTTTTATTATATTAAATGAGAAAATAAACTTTTGTGCTTAATCTGAAATCTATATATAGAAGAAAAAAAAACGTACTTATCTCGTGTTGTCATTACTTCGGGATCACTTTAAAAGTTCAATGCGAGTTTTATCTTCCATTCACATAAAAATAATATAGCGACGGTGAACTTCATGGTTTGTTTTTGTAAGTTGAAAAATCATTAAAATATGTACGACCATATACACAATTCAAACGCCTCGCTTACCACCGGTCGTCAATCATTCCGTAACAACACGCCAACAGAATCGTCGGAGCGACACTTAAAATAAACATTATATATATATATACCGTTTCTTTTGTCTATTTTTTCTCCTCAAAAAACATTATATAATATGGATTTTGATAATATAAGTATTCAAAATTTTAAAACTTCTTATACCATTTACACTGGTAGTAAATTTTAACAGGACAGTCATGTGCACGAGAATTATAATACATAAAATTAGTAGAATAAATTATTTTTTAATAATATTTAATATTATTATGGTGACTATTGTAATGCTGACTACTATGGTAATTATTTTGAATCATTTTTCTTAGAAAATTAATATATAATTACGATTTTAACATTAATTGTTCAATTGAATCATTCAATGTATTCATGAATACATTAAATTGGTCAAATCGTGAACAAAAAAATATTGGTCACAAAAACTTGTCACAATATTGAATCATTTTTCCAAAGTACATTAAAAATTGAATATTAATTCATTATTACATTTTATTTCTTATGGTATTAGACAATACATTATATTATTATATTCAAAGTAGGTAGTGAGGATCAAAATGTTTTAACATTCAATTTATTAAAATCCAATGATTCTATGCCTACTATACAAAAAATATAAATAATTTAAAAAAAAATATGTTCAGTATTCTTAAATATTCAAAATTAGTAGGTACATTTAGGACGTAGATCAGAAAACCATTTATTATTGTTCTATAAATTTAAGTACACGTGGTCATCATAAAAATCATGGACATATTATTTTATTTTCGATCACGTTTCAGGTGAATAATTCCATAACCTATCTTGACAACAATATTAAAACCCGACGAACCATGGAAAAATAATAACTTCTAAATAGTTCTAATAGCAGTATTTGATGAAAAATAAATGAAAAAATACAATATGTTTCAGGCCCCGCAATCACCAATGTGAACACATTGAGTCCACATGACGTGTATATATGAAATATCAACAAAAGTAGGGCACGTTCCATATTTTTCAATAAGGTTTTAAAAATGATACGTAGTTAGATCTGTGGACGGATCTCTGTAATTTTCTGTATCTATTAACGAAAATTTTCCTGTACTTTTTGTTCTCTAGGCAGGGGCGTTCCGAACACTTATATATTTTTTTTTTTTTTGGGGGGGGGGGTATTTTTATAATTTGCCGACTAATCCGAAATACTCCTCAAAACTTGGTAAATAAGCAAAAAAAAAGTCCTCAACCAGCTACGAAGATTTTATAAATGAAAAAAGAGTGATATTTTATCGACCGTATCAATTTTTCTACCAAATTTGCGAGATTTTTCGATTGATTAAAACCCTTGGGGTGGTTGACACCCCTCTCTACTCCCTTTTCGGAAAACGCCACTGTCTCTAGGTACATACTAGATCACTTGTCAAACTACATGTGTGGCCATACATTTTACACAATTTAAATTCAAAATTAAATTGTAAAATGGAAATATTATAAGTTACCTTATATTAATATTTATTTTTATACGTAATACTCAATAATTCAATAATATACAATTTAATGTATTATGTTCAGTTAACAATTTCATGAAATTTTTTTTAAAAATTACATAAAAAATTTAAAACTTAAAAGTAGATCCCATATACGGGACTGTCCATTTGCCCCAAATATAATTCAAGTATCCTGGTGTCCTGACAAAATTTTGGAAATACAAAAATTTCAAATTCCAAAATCTAAATTTTGGACACTTTCATCCCATATTTTTAAGTATCAATTTTGTATTTGTTTATAAATGTCAAACTATGTCATTATTTTTATTTCATTTTGAATCAATATTAAAACATGAAATAAGAATATTATATCTATAATGATGAATTAAAATATTAAGTTTTACCTTTATTTTATAATTTTTTAATAAGAGTCTTGCGTCATTCTAAAATAATTATAGTTTATCAATAAAGTGAGGGATATAACAATTGGTTTTACATTATGTGTTTTATGGATTTTAAATTTCAGGTATAAAGATTGTATTTTTGGGATAAGGACTATTTAGTAACATATTTCATCTAGTTAGTTCTTTAAACAAGTAATTTTCCTATATATAAAGGAAAAGTTGGGGGGAATTTGGAAAGCTGTACAAAAACATAAATCAATTTGCAAATGGTCTAAGACATTTGGACGTGACCGTTTGTGCGTGACTGTTTAAATATGACCGTTTGGACGTATGGCCGCTTTGGTCTGAGCATTTTGAACATAGGATTGTTTTAGTGTAACATTTTTGGACGTAAAAACATTTTGAAGTGAATAAAAATAAAAATTACATTATTTAAACATTTATTAAAATTACAAACAAAAATAATTTAATCTAAAATGATATTTTTAAAATTTAAATAAAAAAAATATAAACGATAAATATGAATAAATTTAATCAGAACAGAATTATTTTAAATTATATTATATAAATATAGGTATCTATTATTATTATTTATTAAAAAAAAATATTTAATGAAATGCCATTCGAATATGATACCTAGTATATTACGGTAATTATAATCTTGAACGATTTTTAACAGCCTTTTATCCGTATCACAATATTTTATCAATTTTTTTATTGAAATTCTGCCTGCTTCAACTATTATTGTAATATATATCTCGTCCAACTTGAATTTTTTTTTAATTTATAAATTATCGCAACGTTAGGTAATCATATCCCATTTAAATATTTAGTCTACAATTTACTGCCTCTGCATGATATAATTTTATCAAATGACAATAACATTAATCCAAATATAAAAAAAAACCTATACAGATGTTATATAGACATAATTACTCAAGGGTTTGCAACTCCCCCTCCATATAATATTTCTAGATCTACCCCCGGCTCTACCCAAATGTTTCATGCTAATACGGTCACGCGAAAATGATCACACCTATAGTGATGTAAAATTATAATCCTTTGGGAGAATATTCTCCAAAATTAAGAATTTTCGGTATTTTTTCTTTTTTGCTATATTTTATGAGTTTAAATATTGTATTTATATTATATTTTTACCAAAGTTATTATTTTTAGCATTATAATAATAATTCAATGTCATTATTAATTATGACTAATGAGCGATGAATGATGTTATATTGATATATTGATAAACGATTATCTAAATTTATTTTTATTATTTAAATTATTCATTAAGAGAATATAAAACCAAACGGCCACAAAACTGATGCAATGGCCACGACCAGTACACTCATTCTATATAATATTATAATCGGGGCTTAAAATCAGTAACCGATTTTTCCTGAAAACCAGTTAAAACCCCCTTTTTTCGAGAATCGAAAATTGCTTCACAGTTTTTTTTTAAATCTAAGAAGCAGTCATCGGTAACCGGTAACTCAAAATTATATTTTGAGGTTTTTTATTTACCGATACCTAATCGTTTTATGTCGTTACCGGTAACCCTTTTCTAAGGGGCAAAAAAAATCATTATTTATACATTATTAGATTGTTAATATTATTTGTTTTGTTTATGATGCCTTCTTCATTTTTACTTAGTATTTTTATTTATAACAATTTAATCTTTATCTTATATGCTGTTGGGTCGTCAGTCCTCTCTAATGATACTGTTTATAGCTGGTGTAATCAAATTAAATTTGAGATAACAAAAAATTAAAAATAGTCTTAAATATTATTTATTGTTATTGTTTTCTACTTCTCGTCAATTATCATGTTATGCTATTCTGGGTACTAATAATGTGAAGTATATAAATTAATCAACTGATGGACTTATTGGTGATTGATTAAAGCATGGACACATTATATACGTTAGTCCGTGGTCAAAATAAATATTTTCTAAATAATTTTAATAATCTTATAAATATTCCGGAATCGGAAAGCAGAGACCAAAAATTTTGACGACGAATAGTCCTATAAATATTATGAATGTTTGTCAAAAGCCTTTTACAATTGTAATTCACTGTTTTAAAAAGATAGATGGGGCTTAAGACCGGTAACCGGTTATGAGAAGTAAGAAGTGGTTTTAAACCGATAAGCGGTTACCCTTAAAATTATAAAGCAATTTTTAACTGAGAAGTGGTAACCACCTATTTTTTAAATATTCAAAGAACCCTTTACTGATATCTATGTATTTAAAAAAAACCGCTTAATACCGGTTACCAGTTCTCAAAATTTTTGAAAGCGGTTTTAAGCCCTGATTATAATATTAAATATAACCAGCGTTGTGCAAAAATAACGTTTAAATTATCTGTATAAGATGACGGATAATTAATCAAAAATGTATCTACATATATAGATAATATAATAAATAACACTTACTTCTTTTTATCTAGATAACAGATAAAAAAATTACATTCATTTAGATAAAAACAGATAATTTATTTTATATCATGTATAACTTGTTGAAATTGTTGGATTATGAATTTTACTGGTACATACTCTATTCAATTTTCATAATTTATTTAATTCAAAGAAATAACAACTAAGAAAAAGACCGTCTTACCATTTCAGACCTGACAAGCTATTAGGAGACAAGAAGACATTCCCTTGAATAATATTTACTATGAATTTTAGAGTATTAATATGTATCTGTTGTAAAACAAATAGACCTTTAAACAGATTACCACAGGATGTAAAACTATATATACCTATTATGTAAGTACAAAGTAAATAGTAAAAGATGATCTAAGAAGCAAATGCAAACTATTAAATTATTTGAAAATTATATCGCACAAAGCAGTAGAATGAAAATTAATAAATAGAATACATAGTTATGAGTTTTGTACATAGTTTATACATTTTCGAAACTAGTTGTTAGGTACCTATAATCTTTTTTCGAATACTCTAGATACTAAAACTTATTAATTATTTCTATAATAATTTAAAACTAATTAATAAAAAGTTATTAATAATAATAATTACCTAATTGATAATTTATTATATTATAGGCACCTACCATAATATATAATAATAATATTTGATCTGCAGAGATTATAAAATAGGTAAATAATAATTTTAAATAATAGGTAAGTATGTAGGTACCTAATTTTAATGATAATTTTTAGTTAAAATGTAATACCTACCTATGCATAAACAATTTGTTTTTAAATCTCCAGTATACTTTACTGTAAATAATTGATTTTTTTTTTTTTTTTATCTAGATATGATAAAAAGATAATTCACGCTACTTTTATCTAGATAAGATAAAAATGTAAAAAAATGTGTCTAGATAATGCATAACACTGATTATAATATAATTGTTAAAAAACATATTATATGTTAAAAATGGTAACGTATAGGTACGTATTACGTTTCCCATCGGACAATATTAATTGTCTACGAACCACTATACTTATATATTACAGTGTATAGCCAAAGTCGATTCCAACTACTCGTAATACCATGATTTTAAGACATTTATCGTCACATAAATCGTGGATATCGCCTACCGGTTTATTTTTATTTTTGTTTAATTGTGATGTTTATAGAGAAGCGTGTTTTCCATCCGATTCTACTGCAAGAGATCTCGGTGATATGATTCATTTTTATTATTTATCATTATGATTATATTAAATTTGAGAGATTCGCAGAATTATTCATTTTCAGTAATTATCTTCTTGAGAATATTCATTACTTACATCACTATGTGTAGATATATTAATATATTTTTTTTTTATATTTATTAATTAATATAAATTACACATTAGTTAATTTTTAATATTTGTATACTATCTATACAAAAATATAATTATTCTTAAATAAAATGAAATATAGAACTCAAATTGCCTATTTTATTTTTTATTTATTTTTAATAATATTACACTGAAGCCTAATATCATATCGATCCTAAAGATACCCTAATTATACTAATTGTTTTTAGTACATTCAGTTATATATATATTTTTTTATTTTTTTTGTTAAATTTAAAATATTAATAATACACTATATCCTGTCCTCGAACTGAAGTAATATCATTGCCCCCGCCATACTATAATGCCTAATTGAAAATAATTGTTTAATTATATTATTTAAATTGTTCCTTTTGTCACTTTTTTTTTCCCCCGTATTTTTCCGAATTTTTTGGAAAATTCCCGTCATTTTGAACTCTAGTCACGCACAATGTCCCATTTAACTTTATGTACCTATTATAATATGCGCATTTATGAAAAATACTGATTGGTGTTCATAATTATAAGGCGTCTAGCGTCTATTCCAACTACCTACGTTGAGTCAATTTTAAATTCCCGTCAAATTTACTATCATAATAATAATTTATCTCTGATTTAATATTGTGTATATCCATTTAGATTGTATGGTCTTAATGGCGATGGCGGAGACATTTTTGAATCACCACTGCAAATATCACCGCTGAGCCTCAGGGCGACGATGCACTGGCAATGACAGAAAGATCCTACCGACCATCATAGATCAACCCGACCTAACCTATCCGATCGGGGGGGGGGGGGCTTTGGTCTCGCGGCGGTGACGGTAGCGGAAGCTACTAGGTGGTTTATGAGCCAAGATCGGCTAGGTGAAAATCCTACGGTGTTAAGCGGGCTATACACCGTCTAATTTGGTCGGCCCGACCGTCGCTCTGACCAAATCAGGTGTTACCTACAAACGGTCTGACTATTAAGCCCAATCTCGTCGGATGATTTTCTTATCTATATGACAATAGTTCTTATCGTCTGTTATAGCTAGGTGTCAATAAATCGATTTATTATAGTTTTTGTAATAATTATTATAATACTTTTTTAAATAATTTTTACCCATCTAAATTTTATATATATATAAAGTATATGTATAAGTTTATAGGTATAAAGTTCGTTATCATGCCCCCTTTATTATCTAAAAAAACTACGCGTTCTGTTATTAAAGACTAAGTTTCCATTACTTACTAATTACTATTATTATATATATATATATTATTATTATTATTACTAATTACTATAGTTATTTATGTATATATCATAGAACAGTGCACAGATTTACATTTTTTAACCAACGTGTGATAGTGTATCAACATTCTATGCTGTGCGTGATAGCATAAACGTTTCAAAACCGACAGATAAATAATAAATAAATTTATTGAAAATGTGAAATAAAGGCTGAATCAGGCCGACAATGTTCCAATTCGGGTCAGGTAGTGGAGTAATCAGATGGCGCGGCCATCCGACAACACCCAACCGGATTTTAATCAGATGACACATCTACAAACAACCTGATATTACACCTGACCTGATCGTCCGGCCGACCAAATCAGACCGTGTGAAGCCCGTTTTAGGGTCGCACAGGTGTAACTCTTTGCGCGGCCGCCCACTCGGAGTATTGATCCGCTTTACCGGCGAACACACCGGAGGTTGCCTGTGACCAAACACTTGGCAGGAGTAAGATAGACACCCTTCTGACCGGAGTCGTATGTAGTTGATGGGGGTGTGACACCCCGTCGGTGAATTCGGTACGGTCCGTGTCCACGGGGACGAGCCCGTGTTCGTCTTCCACATGTCGACGCTGGCCTCTTGAACAGCGCACAGCGCTAATAAATGGTGTCCGGCAAGGCTGGAACAGCAAAAAAAAACCTCAGGGTTAACTGCAAATTTCATAACAGTCAGATAAGACTCGAACTGATTTCAAAGTGTATTATACACTCTACAGTATACATAAAAGTATACTAAAACTATACTAAAAGTCACTATTTTGGGTTTTCTCCAGAGGTCCAATGGCCCTCCAATAGGCAGATGCTTTAAACAAAAAGAGGATATTCAATACCGCGAGGTGCCTAGTCTACGTCTTCCCTTTGAGTTATGAGCAATCCAAAATTCGGTTTTGGATTACCCAAAAAGTGACATCACGTATGTTATGTAACTTAGTGTACATATACTTTGCCACCGGTCCGAGCCTGTTCTGGCTGTTATTAAATGCCTTGCAGAAGTTTAAAAATGTACTCTTCTTTGTAGCGCCTGTAATCATATACCATTAGGTACTCGATCATTTATGCGCCCACAATTCCAACTAAATTTGTATCACTGGTAGCGTAGTTCGGTGGGTTAGGTGTGAGTACAAAAATTGTTAAGCAAATATGGTTGGAAGTTCGAATCCCACCGCTGGAATCAAGTTTTGTTGCAAAACTTACAAAAAATAATTAGGAGTTATACGTGAACGTATAATGTGTCTGATGCGTGTGTGATTCGAGCACAAGGGTAAGCAAAAGTAGTTCGATCTCCGGTTCTGATGTTAGAAATATTAATTGTTACAGACTTTCAAACATTTCTAACCGTCAAGGGGGAGAGGACAATCAAACGTCATGTAACCAATTGCCCCCTCATTCATAGGACTCACTTTTTCATTTTATAATTTTTATAATTTAATTGATTCCCATTTGATTTCTGGTGGTCTCCAAATAGGATTCCTTGACAGGGTTCCTCGAGACAAACATTTAATATCTAGGAGGTCTCTATTAGGACTCATCAGGATTCCCTACTGTCCCAAAAGGGAATTTTATAGCTTCCCAAGGATTCTTGATATTGATAGAGGAAGTACAACTTTAGGTCATAGAAGATCATACAATATAAATATACATAAAAAGATAATATATAACAACTATAATTTCGACCGTAATTCATCATCAGGTTACAGTTTAAATTAGTTATTACTTATAAACTGTAATATTCCATTATCAATACTCTATTTGTATAATATAAATGTACGATACAGAATAATTTCATATAATGTATAATTATATTTATTACTATGGATCAACAAATCTCATTTCCAGTTTGGAATGTGTGCTGCGTTTTAACTGTTAAAAATTCTAATAAGCTAAAAATGAAATTTAAATTTTGGAAATAATTGTATCTAGAATAATCATATTGTATAAGATTTAAGTTTCCCCCTACATTGTGCAATTTAATCTAGACCAACAATTGTTTGTAGATATATCATAGTTACTATTTCTAAGTAGTATTATAAATTCGGTTTTATATAAAATTTGTAAGTTCGGTAAATATTTGTAATTTATAAATATTAAAATATTAATTTATTGTCGTGATTTAAGTTCAAGACAATAAAATTCAAAACTTCAAACCATCAATATTGAAAATATTTTGAATTCCCAGTGCATATTTTAATGTACTACTGTATATAAACTAAGAACTCGGTGTACATTATAATGTGCAAAATATTACTCTTTCAGGTGAGACGTTCCGGCAACCGTAAATAAAAATTTTGACTGTGGACCGATTTCACATTTTTTTTAACCGATTTGTAATTATTTGTAACCACAAAACCCAAAATTGTTACCTAACCCATTGGCCGTAAAATCCAATTTTAATTCCGAGTGCTGGAACGACGCAATCCTGGCTCCCTTAAAAAAGTCCTATCGACTCCGGACCAGTTTAATTTTTTTATAACTGATTTGTAACTATATGTAACCACAAAATCCAAATTTGTAACTTAATACATTAGCAAGAAAATATAATTTTAAAAGCCTTGTAACAAAATGCATTTAAAGGCGTTTTGCATAGGCAAATTGTTTTGCAGATTTCGAACACGGACAGTCTTTAGTTGAGTTATTGTAAGATATTATCAATATTCAATAGCTTTAATGTGTTACGCATAATAATGAAATAATTAAACATAATGATCATACACAAGTAACACATATTACAAGTATTCAGATTTGTAGGAAACGTTGTTGTTTCACGTGCTGATAAACGATAAACTGATTTCTAGGGTGCTCTGTATGACCAATTTTTAAGACTTTTAAGAAAATTTTAAATCTAAAAGTAATTTATAATTAGGGTTAATACCACTTATTATTTCATCATCACGATATTTTGTTCAAAATCATGTAACACAAATTATTTTTGAGATTACCTTGTTGAGGCTATGATCTACTTTAAATATTGTGCTCAATATTGTAATTACAATATACATCAAACACTTTTTTTTCTATTTCAAATATCTATGTTGATATTTTTTAATATTTTAATTCTAAAGTCTAAACTCCATTTAATGAATATTGTATTATGAACCACTGAAAATTATTTACCACACGCCTAGCATTTATGGAATTATAATAGATCAATGTTTAGATATTTCACATTACTTACTAATATAAGTACACTTAATTTTTAAAATAGATAAATACATACCTATATTATTTATTTAACTACACTCCAAGTACGTTAAAAGAACGCTACACCACGAAAAATAATCCGTAAAAACGTAATTTCTTTCTTTAAGTATATTAAATCGTCTAGAATAAACGCAGATAAATATTATGGCTTATGTCAATAAAAAGCTGACGTTTCCTAAATTTTGGCAAAATTATTTTCCATTTTCGTTTGTTGTTAATAGTATCTATATTTTTCATAAGCAATTGAAAATATATACAATGTTGACTTTTTTATTGATTAACAATTACAGATATAACATACTTGCGAAAAAATCCTCTGTATAAAATTAGATTAAATATTCTTCTTTTATTTGATTATAGTATTAATGATATATGATCATTATAAAAGGCATAAAACTTGAAGTACGAAGGTAAATATAACATTTATTTTTAACAAATATCGCTATTATATTGCAAAATAAGTGCTACTGACACGGAAATATTTTAAAACTACTTGTAAAATTATGTATAATTAATATATGCTTACAGAACGGTATACAACTCATATAATATTTTATATATTACACCTACATTTGAATATAATAATCGGTAAAAGGTCAGGGAAACTTTTCGCACGTCATATAGGATATATGTGGAGGAAATTGGTCCATCGTATTTTCGGTTCTTGGATAGGATAGTGTATTTTTATTAATTTAGATTTATGAAAGCAAAAAATAATGATAAATCTTGTCTTTCGATAAATAAATTTAAAGCTTTAGTGTACATTAGACAATTATAACTGTCAGTTTTATATTCATTATATTTTAACAATATGTCAATATAGTTTCAAACTCATATTCATTCAATATTACATACAACAATATTTGAAAAAAAAAATGCAAAAATTGAAGTTGGCATTCCACCGGACTTTTTTATTCGGACTTATTTTAGTAAAAATATACCTATACCTACCTAATATAAGTAATATGAAAATCGATTGCGATTTTCAATTTGATCCGTCGTTATACATTAAAATTATGTTTTGTACAAAAACTTTAAACAGCTATTAAAAGTTAAGCTAATACTTTTTTAGATTCAGAATGAAGCAAAGAATATATTGGTTTTACAAAGATATGTTTTTTTATATTTATAATACTATTGAATAATAATATCTTACAATAACTCAAATAAAGAATGTATGAGATCTGCAAAATAAATTGCCTATGCAAAACGCCTTAAAATATATTTTGTTACAAAGGTTTTAAAACTATCTTTTCCGACTAAGGTATTAGGTTACAAATTTGGATTTTGTAGTTACAAATAATTACGAATCGGTAACATAAAAATGAAACCAGTCCAGAGTCAATAGGACGATTATTTATGTTTTGCGGATGTCAGCACCTAGATTTAAGATTGGATTTTCTCGGTTACAAAATAATGAAATCGGTTCGCAATCAGAATTTTGATTTACGGGTGCATTTCGCAATGAGAATTAAAATATCTCGGACCAGATTGTAATAGAAAGTTAAAATTTGGTAAGTATCTTGTTTTAATTATATAACAAAAGGAAATATAAGAATACAAAAACAAAATAAATTCTTTAATGAAAGGGTAAACAATGATTTTCCGATTTTCTGATTATCCGATTTACGTGAAAAAAGTTTTTGATTACTTCTCCGTCCATTGCAATTTATTGAAATACATCACTGTGAAATGAACCGACGTGGAAGCGAATTGAGTAAATATAATATTCAAATAAATTTTAATTTGTTTTGTTTCTCAAATAGGTTTTCTATTTATTTTTCGTACGGTAGGAAAATAACATTGAGCAAACGCTGTTTACTGCACCAATAAAGTGTAATAATAAAACTAATAAAGCCATAGTACCTATATACATAATGTCAAACAGCTATAAAACTATATTTGAAAAACAACGGTAATGAAATTCAATGACAGATTTACACATGTTGTACACATAAGAAATTATATTTTGGTCGTTTATTTCCAGTTTAACTAATCCAAATAATAACAACACATATTTAGATCTCTAATTTTATTCCAATTTAGATTAGTTTAGATATGAGTTAATTCTAAAGACGTCAACACGACGTTTCAATAAAATAAAATGTTCTGTTTTATTTTTAACTTCTTAAGATACATTAATTTTTCAACATATTTAACAGATTTATGAATTAAAGTGCGTTAAACTGTTGAGCATATTAATTATTCTAATGAAATATAATCAACTTAAAAAAGTTATTATTATTATTTTATTTTTTTATAATTATAATTTAAATTAAATTTGTAATTTGTAAATTTTATGTAAAAATGTGAAATTATAAATTTAAATTTAATTTTTCCAAGTAATATCACAGTACCTATACACTTTCTTGATCGGCTTTCCTTCCATAGGAAACTGATGAAACTATGTTACATGGAATCAAAATCACGAGTTTCGTGAAACCACGTCTGTGAAACAATATGAAATTTTTATTCCATGAAACATTGTGTGCACATTATTATGTTTTTGAATTGAATTGTTTAATAAAACCAAAATTAAATTTGCATGTTTCACAAAAATATTATCCATTCTTCGTAGTGTGTGCTTTTCTGAACATCCTGAATTTCAAATTAGAATCTTTTAGTTTTTGATCCTACAAGGTAGTTATTCTAATACTTAATTTTATATATTAAATTCTAATTTCATTTAAATATTGTACCTATTTAAATTGAACATATTATATCATTTATATAAATTCCATGACGTTACAGTTAATACTATTTATTTTTTTGTCCAATGTATTTTTCTAGATTATTAATATTAATTATTAATAATAAACTTTCGTATCATCATAAATAAATTATTATACATTATTTTTACATTTCCAGATCCTCAGCCAATTTTACATCTCCTAAGTAACCAAACCAACAATGTCCCTCGTAAATTATGCGCTTATACTATTGACAGACGGATGAATGAACGGACACAACTACGGGATATAAAATGTCTAAACTTAATGTTTAGACCAGAGACTATAACCTTTATATTTTATCGAAACTGTAGGTTCCGGTTCCGGTTCCGGTTTTTAGTGTAAAAATTTAACGGTTCTAATTCGGTACCGGTTTTTTTTTTAAAAAAATATGTGATTCTAGTTCCTCATGAATTACGGTTCTGCTTCTCATCGGTTTCAAATATAATATTAAATTACATTTAAATATTTCAGGTATTAATAACATACATCAATATTTTGACGATAATATTAAATGTACAAAAAAAGTATCAACAGTAAATACCTACCAAAAAGAAAAAATTATACTTAAAATGACGCTATATCCGCTAACACACACACACAGAATATAGCAAAAGTTTGGTTTCGCATTTTAAATACTATGGGTTATTGGTTGAATTTTGATGATGACCAACCAGATGACATATGGATTACATATTTTATAAGATAATGAAAATAGTATGATCTGTGCTTTGTTGGAATTATTATTTCAATATATCCAATTTAAAGTTTATTATAGGTGTATATAAATGTGACAATCCAATTTTAAATATTTTGCTTGAAAATAAATTTATGAAAAAATTATTCCAACAGAAAACATTATATTTTTATTATTTTTTATTGAAGATCATTATATCCAATAATCCACAATATTTTAAATAAAATACTTGATTTTGTTACGTTTATGTATATTTCAGACAGATCACAAATGCAGGTATAGGATCGTCTTAAAAGCTATTGTATTTAAAAAATAAAAACATTACTGAAAACATTGGCCGGTACCAAACGGTAGATATGCGTTTGTCTCAAAGTTCAATATTATATTAATGATAGTCGTCGGCTATATAAAAATATAAATTTGCATACACCAAAAATACCGATGGGTACACATTAGAAATTTTATAATAATAAGTCGAATTACAAATAACAATATATTCGCAAGTTGAGTACCTATTATATACATATAAAAATTACATTTTAGAACCGATTAGGAAAAACCTTTATTATTCATAGGTTGCGGTTCGGTTCCGGTTCTAGAACCAGTTCTTTTCGGTTCGGTTCCAGTCTTAGTTTAGACACCTAAAATGGTTAAATTATTTTTATATGAAAATATTGTACTTTTAAACATATTATTATGAGAATTGTATACCTATTCATATTTATAATTCAATTGTCAATGGTTAAACTTAACTCACAGGTCTTTAAAAGATGAAGTACCTACTATATTTGCAAATACATAAAAATGTCTACAATTTTCTATTAGTGTAACCGAAATCTGAGTATGAAAGTAATATTTTAAGTTTTTAAATCCAATGATTAAACCATTAAATGTATGGATTTTGATTGAAACATGCAGCCAAATCCAGAATCTATTGGTTTAACAACCAGTGGCGGATTTGAGGAGGATCGATAGGCGATCGTCCCTCTTTTTTGTATTACTGCACTTACAAAATGTCACCAAAAATTTGGAAAATACATCAATACCATATTTTGTTAGGTAAAGACGGTAATATTATTCTTAACCTACAAATATAATAAAACGTCAATAAACGTTTTCCTCCCATGACCGCCCTTGACCGTCCGTGTCGCACATTTATTCTACGGCCGTTTTTACGTTCCGTTTTCCCAATCCGAACGGATGAAAATACAAAATTAGGACCTTAGGCGCGCACGAGTTGTGGTCAGTCTTCGCTGAGCCGCCGCCATCGTATTTTCTCATCAAAGTTCTTATCTTTTCTTATCGTCGTATACTCGCACTGACCTCGAATTGAAATAATATTCTGTGATTCCCGTCTCCCGCTTCGCTGATTTTAATTGATAGATATTCTGCGCCTTTGTGGTATTAGCATAGTAAATGTATTTATTTTTGATATTTACTATAAGTTTTACTCACTTTTCGCTTATATTGCAAAACAAGCGAATTCGTTATTTTAAAATGAAACATAAATAAATAACAGTACCTCTAGTTTCGTTTTTTAGAAAAATTAAATAAATATAATATTATATTTATTGTTTATATTTTTTCCATCTTTTAGTATGAAATTTTGAATTTACCAATGAAGTACAAATTTAGTACCTATATTATATATAACATTTTCTAAATTAAAATATTTAATTAAATAAATTTATTTATATATATAAATATATATATAATTTAAATAATATATATATTTATATATATTATAAATAATATATAACATATATAATA
>JAIPRL010004137.1:0-40742 GCA_025469235.1 Pemphigus obesinymphae
TAATAATACCTTGTTTTTCCATTTTTTACATTTTTTTTTTTTTTTTTTTTTTTTTTTTGTGCTGCTTTTTTCCGCGGTAAGCCGTTCCGATATTATAAACTCCGTGTACTGGAAAATTGCCAGTTACGTAATGTAGTTTAGTATACCTATACACACACACACACACACACACATACACATACACACCGTATACATAATATATAATATTATACGCTCGCGCTCACGTAGACGCGTATATGTGTAAAATGTATATTACTTACCGGTGCATTTGGTACGACGACGACGTCGTTCCGATAATTATTAGTGGTGTTTCGGAACATGTAATAATAATAATAATTATAATTATAATAGCCGAGTGTGTATATCATACAGTGTGAGTGTGTATATACTCGTATATAATATATGTTGTTTATATAAATGAATTGCAATAATTAATTCGCAGACGAAACTCCCCAAATAGGTATGTATCCAACAACAATATACCCGTGTACTGCTTTGAACGAGAGTTATTGGCAATTTCGTAAACTTTCGCACTGGCGAGCCGGGCGGGCGATGTATTACAACTAACCCGGTCAGATACTAACACGTATTTTAAACGTGCGTGTAAAAAAATGCTTTCCGGGCATTTGGGGACAGTGTACATGACCGGTGGTGTATATGGACTCGCGTCTGTGTGTGGTAATACTACTTTGTAATTATTTTATTTTTTTCTACGCTACGTCGATGAATTTCGGCGACAAAAACGCGTTTCCGCAAAAACGGTTAAAACGGATTCATAAGGTGATTTTAGACTCGAAATACCTATTGGAAAATCGGTAGAGCACAAAAATTTGGAGTGAATCTCATTTGAGATTTTTCGTTTATTGCTTTAGAAAAAAGTCATTGAAGCTTAAAAAAGTTTTAAAAAAATAACCATTCAAAACTCCAATAACTCTTATTTAGATTAAAAACCAAATGTGGTTCACTCCAAAATTTTGTTTTTTATTGATTTGATAAAATGTATTTTTATTCTAAAATTACTTTAAAAGCCCATTATAACACTTTTGCGTAAGTATGTTTATTTAATAAATATCGTAATTACACAACAATAAAAAGAGACACGGGACCAATTTTAAATTGTATTTAAATATTTTTAAATTATTATATTTTGATATTTCAAAAAATTTCTTAAAAATTTCCTATACACGACCCCTTAGAAAACGAGTGTGTAGCGTCCTCTTAATACTACCTCGTGTACACGAAATCAAGGGTCATTTTCTCCGATTTATTTATGGAAAATGAATTAATACATTTTAATTCTGTTTTTCATACATATGTTAATACGTAAGTATCAAAATACATGAAAATTGTTTTTAAATTATTTTAAAACAAAATGGCACGATGGAGTGACTAATAAAAGGAAACTTCTTTTTTTTTTCAACGATCTTTACAAGCGACCACCTGCAAGTTACAATTTTCAACATAGAACATAAAACAAAAACGATTTTAAAATAAGACGCCAAAATCTAGTAAAGTACGTAAAATTTTTTAGAAATATTAATTTTTACCAAAATTTTCGATTTGAAGAAAAATGTTTTTTTTATGGATAAATCGGTCAAAAATTGGTCATGAAATCATTAAATTTCAATCAATCTACAGTTTAAAAAAAAAGCTACAGTTAAAATTTTTCTTTTATTTTTATAAAATTACAAATAATTAAAATAATAAAATTATTATTAATAATATTAATATTATTTTTATATTATTATCTATAAATTCTACATTGGTGGTAACTCGGGCAACGACGACATTTCCTAAACTGAAAAAAAACCTTGGTAATATTGATAAAAAATACCAATTCAATCAAGAAAATTACTTCCACTATACTGTTGACAAATATTTTATTTAATTAACCATTGTTTATTTATAATCTTTTAAGTATCTATAATTTATTATATGAAATAAAAGGTTTAGCAAAACAACTTTGTCATTCATGTATAATATACCTATCAAAATTATATCCTTTTTTTATTGTGCGTGTATAGTTATAATACTAACAACATATTTGTTGACCAAACAATATTTGTATCATTGTGATAAAATATTGTCCATGTGACAAATAGTAGGTTTGTTAACTGGTAACAAATCCAGTTTGTCATTTTCAACCATATTTATTTTTTCAGTGTAATCATTGCACATTGTAAATATTTACTGGAAACATCAAGCAATATTAAATATTTCATAGATTACTACAGTAGTATGAAGCTATTTATTAGCTATAGAACAATATTAAGAAAGTGTGAAAGACATTACCACAATTTCGCTGGCTTATAACGACAGGGTTCTATCACGATATTTTTGAAATTGTTCGAAAGAACTTCTTTTAGTTCAATCTGTAATACCAACCTATAATTAATAAATGATATAAAACAACTTTTTATTTTCCATTTTTTCTCTATTAATAGACTTTATACGCCATGTTTTAGATTAAAATACGCGTCTAAAAATGCTAATAAGGTGGTACAATAAAGTTGATTTTAAAAAACTGGATTTAAAACTCTTTTATTCTAAGCCAATAATTTGTTAATTTATATTTTATATAAATTATTTTTGAACTTAAATTTAACTATCTTACAAATAAATTATATAGGTAATTATTATCTTTAATGTAGACCAAATTAAGAAATCGGTACTATATATTTTGGTGGTTTTAAATGCAGTGAAAAATGATTCATAAAATTAAAAAAATATATCAATGATCTTTTTATATAAATATTGTTATGTCATAATATTTATGCAATTTTCAACATCGCCTAATTTGTCTAATAATTATGAACAATAAATATGACTAGAATATATCATCAATGCCTCAATTATATTTGGTGGTAACACAAACATGAACAAGGCTCGAAACGCCCTAGGGTAAAATTCGTTTATTAATTTACATACTTGCATATATGTGTATTCATATAGGTAATTCTATATATTGAAACCTATTACCTACTCGATGTAATTATTGAATGATATTTTAGAACATTTTAAAACGCAGTGTATGGTGAATGCCAAAAGCTCAAATAATTGACTTCCATTCTGAAATTTCTATTTTAATCATAAATATTAGATTTAAAAATTTTTAAAATATAAATATTAACATACTCTTTTGTTAGTTTTAGGAATGATAACAGTGTCATGTTATGGATAACATTGATAAGCGACTCTATTGGTCCACGCCGATCAGACAACCAAGCACAACTGCAAACGAATGCTTCAAAGTGTGGTAAGAATGTAATAATTAATTCCCTAAAAAAATTCTTCTCTAGTTTATGTATTTGACAATATTCTTATCGGCAATCTTTCCAAAAAAATTTTTAAAAACATAAATAAGAAGAACAAAAGTAAACAACCGTTTTCGTCGCATTTTGGATTACAGCGTGTAATGATGATGGAAGGTGGGCGTGGCTGGTTTGTGGTCCTATTATATTAAGTTAAATGCAAACAATGTGGTTTATTCATTTGTCAAAGAGCAAATAAAAAACCATTCCAATAGTATAAATACTTTATAAATTATGAAAAAAAATGTTTAGAAAAATATCTCAATATTTAAAAAAAAAAATATATATATATATATTATATTATATTATATACATATACCTATTATATATATATACATATATATACTATATTGTGTTAACTGTATTTGGAAAAAAAATATTTTTCATTTATCTGTTGTACTTTTATAAATATACTAACAATTACATCATCAGATAATAATATACTTTATACAAGATTATAAAAGTAATTTATGTCATTTAAAATTATTTTTAATTAATAAAATTATTATTTTATTATTATAAAATACTCGTATAAGTATATATTATTTCGAAGATAATTTAGAAACACCTTTATATTTTGAACATTTACAGCCACTATATAGTGACTGATTGCATATAAAAATTCCTTACGGCCATTTTTAGATTCGGCCGAGTGAATCGAGGAACGTATACTGGTTTTACAATTATGTGGGGTATTTTTTTTTCCCCTAAACACGGTGGAAAGACTGATGAAAAAGTTTCATATAAAACTTCTATATGTTGTAAATCTAACCCAGATGGTACTTTAAAATGGTCATTTTTAGAATTTCTTAGTCATTTATTCACATAATTGCGAAAAACTGACAAAAAAACGTGGATCTAACGGTCACACGTGAGAACCCTGGTTTTGATTCCCTGATGGAAACAAAAACTATTTCCAATATTTTATAACTTTTTTAATAACCCCAGAGAAATCCTTGACATGTTTACCGAATATTTATTTCAGTAGTTAAACGTAATGTGATTTTAAAAACATTTCGATCATTCTTAAGCTTTATATAGAATTTTAATAACGTATTATTCTTCCATTTTTTAATAAAATTTGAATTCAAAAGTCTGAAAATATATTATATTATTAATTTAATTATCTATATATTATATATATATAATCGATATTCTTACTGACTCATAAACGCTCAGCGCAAACTAATGGTCATAGAAAACTTGAATTTTCAGAATATATTAATTCTTTAATGACATAGACATCAGCAAAAAAAGAATTTTTCGAAATTCGACCTTTAAGAAGGAAAAGGGAAAAAGTAGAAAAAATTAAAAATTGTTTCTGGAAAGTATAATTTAATACGAATTTGTTAACCAAAAAGTTCTTTATTCCAAACTATTCCACTCTGTCTACCCGAAAAGTTTCCAGAAAAATAAAAATTTAAACATAAAAGTAAAATCAATAGATTCTTACTCCACTAAAAATCTAAAATTATTCCACGATACAGAGATTTTTCAAGTAAAAAAATTGTCTTAATCGTTTAGTTATTAAAACCAAAAAAATAATATTCATACGTAGCTCAGTAATAATTACATTATATTTAACATAAAATGTGTACTGATCAACAAATTTAATATAATTACTGTATTAAAAACTACTCTGTGTAATCTTAATTACACGATCATTATATCAAAAAAAAGTTTTATTAGCTAAATTTGTATTTAAAAAAAATTAATATACAACTTAAAACAGCAAACCAATCATCTATATTTTTGTTCGTTCTATATATTACTCTTTATCATTTATATTAAAATAAAAACTCTACCGTTTGTGTTGTAAATTTTCAACAAATTTAAAATCAAATATTTCAAAATTACAAATGTAAAACATTTTGATAATTTTACATGAATTTATAACTTACTTTCTGATTCTCGAAAAAATAAATGATCCCTATGAGTAAATTTAAAAATACCTACCTTATAAATATAAGAATTTTAAAGTACACACCATTATATACATAAATACTACATTTAACAGTAAAATTTATCAATGTCTGATTTATTTTTAATAAATTATAAAAAATCAAGAAAAATAATTAATTTAAAATGTAATCCAAACATTTCATATTTTTATTGTGATACGAAATTTCAATATAAAATGAACCTATAGATATCGTGTAAAAAATTATTTTATTGTCCATAGCTGCACATCAAAATATAAACAATATTACATACATACGTGTACATATATATGACAGGTTTTTATGTTTGTTATAAGTACCTATAAACTATAACATTCTTTTCCATCATAAAATTTAACTGTTTAGAATATAAAATGGATTTAACCCAATTTAGAAGTTTCCGTTATTCTAAAAATATATTTCCAAAAAAAAATTCTTCTTAAAAAATTCCCGTACAATAAAAATGAAACAAGAATGATGCTCTCGAAATTTTAAAATATGACCAAATAGTCAAAATATGTAAAACATGTAACATAAAATGTTAAATTTTGAATTATGTAAACAGCGAAATGTATTATTACCCAACCTAGAAGTCTTTATGACGTCTGAAAAAAATAAAATAATATGCTTTTGCGTATAAATCTACTCTCACTAGATTTTAAACACCGTTGATCACTTCACGTATACCTACACATAATACATATGATATTGTATTTTTAATGATAAAAAATACCAATGTTATGCGGTCAAATGATTACCTCGTTAAAGTAATAAAAACAAAAATAAACCTAATTTATACCGTGCGGTACGTATAAATTCCTATAAAGATATCAATTTACTACATCAAACATGGTTTGTCAGTTTTTTGGGTTTTTTTTTAATACGTCTACAATATGTAATACGATATGTTTGATATAATAGCATTCAGACTATTTACTATTGGAATGTCGATAATGTGGCCATAAAAAACGTCGTACTACTGAACAGGGGAAAAAAAGTTTATTATCAATAAAATGTAAAAAAGAACAGCTTTTTTGCTGTAATCAGCAATCAGATATTCGAAAGAAAGAGAAAAAAAAACTGCAAAACGACAAATTTTTCATGGAATAAATAATGTGAAATGATCCAAATAATTCTCGTTCGAATTAATTGGTGAAGTGCCAAAAAAAAAAAAAAAAAAAAAAATGTATTTTTCGGCTAAAAATTATAAGCCGCTTTGTTTGCGTGCTCTTTTTAAGTAGGTAGGTACTTACTTACCTATGGAAATTTAAAATTTTGAATATTCACACACTGAATACTCTTTTTGTTACCAAAAAATATAATAAGTAGTATCGTGTTATATTTTTAAAATGAAATAATTCAGAGGCGGTGTATCTTAATAAAAGACCCATCTGTTCAATGTTCAGATATCAATCGTAAAAACCGAGCTTCACGGGAACGTTTTTATTTTCCGAATATTTATCACGCATCGCGCAACCACCTATACACGAAATGTAATTATTATTCTCATTTCGTTCCACACATATGTAACCAGCTCTTTGTGTAGGTTTGACTTTTTTCATTTAAATTCCAATATTGACCGAATTCGAAAAAGTAATAATATTATTATATCATTTGATTCGGCACGCGACGATGCGTACAATGTACGAAATCCGCTGATTGCGTGTATGTGATACAAGCTCATTGATAAAACGTAAACAAACGACGAACGTAATATTATTGTAAAAAATAACGTTTAAAAATTAAACTACACATAGTGGCCTATATTTTTATTTGCACAGTGGGTTTGGACGTATCGCTACACGATCGAACAACGAATGCGTTCAATCTACACGAGTAGCGACAGGATTCGGAAAATTCTAAAACGTTAACAACACTCAATTATTATATAGCATTACAGTTTGCTTTCGACATTCTATTTACATGCAATATTTAATAGACAGCCTGCAAGTTTAATAATGGGTTAGCGTTTTTACCGTTCGGTTCGTTTATAATCCGACATTTGACGAAGAAAGTATTAATAATATATACAATACACACACTATCCTCAGACGTTAACAATATTGCGGCGGGTTATAAATTGACAGCTATCCGGCAGTTGTGTATATCGTTTGTTTCTTTTAATTTAAAATATATAATCATATAATATACTATTTGAATGCACTTTTCGACCATAACTACAAATCATTGTATCGTTTTAAATTCAGATGGGAATGTTAATTATTTACGAATTAGGTACGTGTAAATGGCACACGCACATCAATATACGGCAGATCCGTTCCATTACAACGGATATAAATTCATTGATATGTTTATTAAACATTTTGCCCCAATTGTCTGTTTTAAATGCCTCCTGTCTTCGGGCCCGCGAATAATTTCAACGTTAAATCCCTCGAAAACATTAAATCGGTCGATAAGTTTAATTAACAATAAATCTAGATACATCCCATACGAAATTTGTATTGGATTTTATTACGAAAATAATGCGACTTACGATAATATTATGTTCCTGTACGGTTATATTATACTATAACATGATTTGAATCAAATATCTGGTGTCATCGGTTTGTCGCTTATCATCGTTTTAATGTGTCGTTTCATTTCGATCCGTATCCACTGTAATGACAGTGTCGTACGCCAAATCGGTGAATTTGTTTTCACAGCAAAATGTAGTGTTCAAAAAATTTAAACGGTATGAACAAATTATCAGTTGTCAGTTGTTGCTCATGATTAGGCCCGGATTTTGATCACTTTAAAGTTTTTTTTTTTTTTTTTTTGGAACGTCTTGGTGATGCTATCCTAACTAAAAATGTGATTCAATAACAAACGAATATAAATAGATAATTAATTTTAATTTTATATTTTTTTATAATTTTTTGACATTTTAAGATAATTTTTTGTCATTTTAGGTAATTTTTTAAAAAATTTTCATAATAACAGAACAATTACAAGATTACTAATATTATTTTTTTATTATTATTTTACGTATTATATTTTTTCACTTACAATTTAACATTTGTTCATAGATTTCAGTTTTAAACATGTACATTACAGTATTATCACTGTAAAAAATACAAGAAAAACTGCAAATAAGAAATATAAAATACGTCGTATAAATATAATACATATACCTAATACAATATATTATAATAATTATGTAAAATAATTATAAAATTTAAATTTATAATCCAAAAACATAAAAAAATACATTTAGAGTTATTTAAATTACTTAAATAATTTAAGTATAATTTTTTATGTTTTTAGAATATAAATTAAATTAATTAAAGGCATATTTTGTGTTTCTAAGTCATAAATGCATTTTTTATTATTAATTTTTATTTATATATTATTCATGATATAAGAATTGCAGTCAAACTTGATGAAGAGGTAATTAAAAAATGTACAACAAAATACTGGACGATGGACTATATTAACTAATTATTAACTAAACATTGAACTATTTTAACTTATTTAACTATTTTAGATAGGTAAAAATATAAAAATTGAAAATTAATTTAATTTTAATTTATCTACTAAGTAAATCATTTATTTAAAGCTCTTACAACTATTATAGGTAGGTCGTAGGTATAGAGTTTGATTTCCTATAAAGTATACCTAAGTAATACTGAAGGAAAAACTTGTAACTCATCGTCTACCATTTTTAATAAAATTGAATATTATTGGTCAACATTTAATATATAAAAATTTACTTCGTAAAATAAATGTTATTAAAAGGTGTATTTCATAAATTGCATTTTTGTTCGTATATCTCTTTTTCGTGATCTTTAAATTTTTTCTTGGAAACTACTTGTAGGGATTTTTTTAAATGACCTCAAAGGACCATTTATGTCTTATCTCCAATCATTGAACTGAGGAGACTATATGAAACTTTTAGAACACTCTTTATACCCGAAAAAGTGTCAATGGATAAAAAAATCCACATAATGGTACAACCCATAGTTTCCTCGCTTTATTCAGAATCTCAAATTGAACATAGCCTACGAATTACGATAAGTTAATGGAATATAAAATATATTTTAAGTGCTATTTTGAACTTCCTTAATCGTTTTATAGCAGACCCAATTCAAAATGTTTATATAACGTTTTACGTAATAAACTTAGTTAAACCGCTACCGACATTATATTATATGAATTCTTACTACCATGTTAATTATTGTATTAAATTTTATTGTATAAAGATTTTAATGATAATCTCTCATATAGTACAATTATTATCAATATTTTTATGATTATGAGTTCAAAGATATATATTTTAAGGTAAGTATATATTATTATTTATAATAATATATATTTTACTATACAAGCAATATTCTAGTATAATGTTTGTATTTTTTTGGTTTAAAATTTACTAGAAAAGAATCACTTAAAATATTATAAAAGTTATACTTAAGAATGATAATTTTAGTTTAAAAATATTTACTGTCTACAATTTCATAAAATATACTTGATAAAATATTCATAATTTAATATCACGGTTTATACATTTTAACAAACTTTGTTATTGTAATTTTATTTAGTGTTTATAAAGCGATTGAACTTTGATGTTAATTAGTGTAAATATTGATGTTGTAACGAAAAGTTTTTGTTCGAAAAATGTAAAGGTTCATTAGATATTTCTAAAATTATCTATCACTAATTGAATAACAGTAACAAACTAAAAAAATGTTAGAGATAAAAGCTTTTTGCCTTGAGACGAGATTTTTGAAATAACAATACATTAAGTTTCTTTTTACGGAAAATTAAAAATTTTACTAACGCTGAAAATTATTATTTTACTTTTCTAATAATGACCCGTTTGAAAATGTACGAAGTCAACTAAGTAAATTAAATGGTAGTTGGATTCATTTACCGCAATGATTAAACGAAGCTGAATCTAAAGGATGGATCGATTATTTTAGGTCGTTAGTCATATAGGTATATTTGAGAAATTACGATGAGTAGAATTAATGTAAATAATGAAATACCTTCTCTTCTAAGTTCACGTTTAATGACGATAATTCAAATCGCTCTACATATAGGTATCTCTCTAATATTATATGCCCAAACACTTGAATTTGGAAATTAATTCGACCCATAATACACTGATTTTAAAATATATTATATTATATAATAATAATAATATAATATATTATTGATATTATTATTAATTACATACTTGTAAAGTATTCGAATAAAAGTGTTTAAATCGGGGGTGGATTTTAAAGAGGGTAACGTGGCGATCGCCTTTTCTTTGGAATTTGTTTCATTATTATCTGAAGAGTATAAAATATATTTTTAATGAGAATTAATCCTTTATTTCTTAATTACCCCTATTTCCCCCCCCCTTTAAATTAACTTCAGATCCACCACTGGTTCAAATAGTTTTTTTGTATTCCGATACTATTTTGAATACTTTTCAACAAAAATATCAATTTTAAGTACGTATATTCTCAATACTTTTACCTATGTATTCTTATTCGTTTAAAAATAATACTGAATTTTTTACAAAAATATGTTATTTCTATATTGATTAAAAAATGTAAAATACATTATGATATTATAAACAAATTTTAATTCGTAAATACTGAAATTTCGTGTTTGTATAGTCATCAACTATAAAAATAAATTAACGAAATTTGAGTGACAGAGAACTGTTTGACTACTGCTGTCACGTATACGCTTTCTTTTTTAGGAAATTATAGTATACAGTTATTATACAGTAATTATATTCTACTATCTACCTAGGTGACCAGGAGTACTTTTTTTCGTAGGACAGTACTCTTTTTTGTTGCATTATCCTAGTGTCTTTAACAATAGTGTTAAGTACATGAAATTGTACCAGTTTTTTTTTTAATATCATCGGTGATAATTTTCCATGAATTAATTATTTACATTTTATCATTTGACCTAATACACATAAGTACGGGATAATTTTTTATAACTTTGATATGAATCACGATATAACAATCGATATAATAATATTATAGTTCATTATTATGTACTATATTATTGTATACTTAGTATTTTCACCCTTGAAAATTTATTTATTTTCAGTGTATTCAGTTTCAAAATATTTTCAGCATAAATACACCAATGATGTATTTAACCTGTGACCATAAGGGGTGGGGGATTATTTTATATTAATTATTTTAAAATAAATAAAAAATATACTCCTGAAATTTAAAAAGCTAATGACTAAAAAAGTTTTAAGCTTGTAGAGTAAATATATCCATAAAAAAATATTTCCAAAAACATGAATTTAATGCAGTACAGCCAGATTTGTCGTATTTAAATGAAATAGTCAAAAAGCAATAATACGAGTACGTATAAAAGTGTGGATCTCCGTTAAAATCTACAATTACTATTATTTAAATTTTTAATTATTAGGTAGATAATTAGGCATGAAGTAAATCATTATATACATCACTTATAATGATTGAATAAATACTAAATCAAAATATAAACTAATAAGTAATATAATATGTATAATATATAAGCATTGTCTATAAGTTTCAAATAATTTTTGAAAAACTATTTAAAATGTAAGAATATAAAACAATCGTATATCTAATGAATAATGCTATTAATTACAATATACAATAAAATAAATAATTATAGCTAATATATATACCTATGTATGCATATACATTATAGATACTATTTTTTGTGTTCTTAAATTTTAAAATTAACAATATAAAAGTAGATACAGAGTGGGTATAGATATATTTAATGAGGAAGTATTTTAATCTAATTCTGAATACTTTTTTAGCCATTTGTTCGAATATAAGTATTCCGAATACAAAATAAAAGTATTCTTTATAAGTCTGATTAATTATTATATACCTAATATAAGTTATATTATTAAATTTAACCTATATACGTTGCAGTAGGTACAATTTACGAATAGAACGTTTAAGGTTTAATAAAATGTTAAAGAATTGCTTCGGGTGAAAAATATTCGCATTTTGAATAACTCGTAAGATAAAATACACATATACCTACATAAGAAGGTTCAAAATATATAGCACATCATAACAGAAGACACATGTATGTATATTACTCAAAAAAAAATTACATGTCGTTTCAAAATGAAAAATATTTTTTTTATTCCTGCCACTTTCGTAAACAGCTGATAGTAGGTAATCAATTAGCATAATATAGCGTATTTTTCTCGTAACGCTCGTGTAAACATTTAACTATTTGAAAACATAAAAAAAAATAAAACCGTATATTTTTTTAAAAAAAATAAATAAAAAAAACATGACCACCGATAAAAAAAAAAAAAAAAAAAAATAAGGCTATAAGTATTATAATATTATAGGTAATATAATCATCGAGTGTTTATACCAATACTATTTTAATTATTTAATAATTTGATATTTTTCTCTCCATAACTACATCAAAATTCAATGCAAATTGGTTTTAATACCATTTCACTTATTCAATTACCAAGTAATATATACGTGAAACAGTCGTATTTATAAACGGAGTCTCATCATCCATTCGTAAATTATGTACGAGCGTATACATGTGTTAGCGTTGTAATTGAATGTTGTACATTTAAATTATTTTAGCCCATACATATTTAGTAAATCCAAATGGCTTTAGGATACTGTTAAATCATTATAATAAACCCACTATGATTCTATCACTCTAGATGAATAACTTATACCATAACACTTCTAAAAATGATATGCTGTACCTATATAAATATATATATATAATATTATGATCGTAATGTGACAGAGTTGAGCCGAGTATCGATTCCGAAATAATAACACATTAATTCGGTTCGCATAATGAAAAAATCATATTTGTTTTTTAGTTGGAAATTTAAGAAAAAAAAAACGATTTCTAATATAATATTTATAATATAATACTATACTGAATATACCCTCGGAATACCTCGAGGAGAACATCTCTCCCCTCTTCTCTTTGCAATTTTTGACCATTAGTGTCAAGACTCATCTTAATAAAAATAAATTTTGATTTTCACCGACGATATGAAACTTTTTTCAGCCATTAGCTCTCTATCTGTTTGTATCTCTCTCCAAAATGATCTTGATTCGTGAGTTTCTTGGGCTAATGGTATATCCTTGAATAATGACAAATGCCGCACTATGTCTTATTACAGAACTAAAACTAAAATATAATTTCCTAATGTTATCAATGATATTATTTTCCAATCAGCAGGTGACTCCATAGTTGATTCGGACTTTATTTATAGTAATAACTTGTGCGCTCAATTACATATAAGTTCAATTTGTAATAAAGCTTTTAAAATGCAGAATCGGAAGAATTTCTGCTGAATTTCGTTTCTCCTCTTGTATCAAGACACCATACTGTTCATTAATTCGCTCTGTTTTATAATACGGACCACACTGCTGATAATAATTGGTCAGTAAGAGAGAATAGGTACAACGGAAGTTTTTCAGATTTGCTAAATTTATGCTCCAAATTAACTGCTCTGATCACGATTATACCCCTATCGTGAATTTCTTAAGTCTTAGTTCCCTGTCTGATCATAGGGTTCAGACTAATTTACGCTTTTTCTGCGAAACCTGATTAATGGTAATATTGATACTCCTCGCTTGCATTCCGGGATAAATTTTCGTGATCCGTCTCACTCGACTCGTAATGCCGATCCTTTTTACATTCCTATGTATAATACCAACTATGCGGTATTCAGTACTACACTAATTAGGTTAATTAGACTTGGTAATGAAAACCCCTCATAATTTTCAATCAACCGTATCATTTCATGTTTATTTTAGAGTTATATTTACTTTGTTTATGTAGTATATATCTTGTTAAAATATTTTGTATTTTTTTTTTTTTTTTCGTGAAATTAATTATTTTTTATAAAGTTTTACATTGTATTAGTATTTTATTGTTATTTCTCCACCTCAATATATATACATAAATATAAGTACTTGGGTTTATTCCGTTATTTGAATACAAATAAAGAACTATATTAGCACATTATTTTTATATTTGAAAAATGATCACTGATTTTAAAAAAACATACATCATGGAATTCATAATTTGAATTGAACACATTTTCATACTTATTGCAAATACTTTAACTACTAAGATTCTCAAGCGTTGAGTATTTTCCAGCCATGAAACAAATTACTTCCGTATAAAATATTTATGGCATCATCAGCAATAAAATATGTTTGAACAATATGCAAAATTACAATAATTATCTAAAAAACAAAGTATTGTATTTATGTGATATCTCGAAAAAATTGTCCAGTAAGTAGTTTTCAGAAAAACTCCATAAATCTAAATACATAGAGGAAAAAATTGCCTCATGTGAATTATTCTCAACCTTTTTTCCATACATATTAAAACGAAAAATTTTTAAAAAATTATAACTTTACAATACACACAAAGACGTACTTGGGTGAAATATTCAAGATTATTGTGTCAAATTTAATTTCTCTAGATAAAAATATCTTCATAATAACCTGAAATACCTTTCGAGTAGATTATATTCAGAATTTCATATTATGCTTCAATTCAGACTGACCTTGATCGGATAGTCTAATGGGGTGAGTCTCTAAAGCTCGTGCTTACCATTTCTAAACGGCAGACATCTTTGTCTCACTTAATCTCTCCTTTATCCTTTCAATTACACTTTATATATGGTTTTACCCTACCTTCATATGACAATACAATACATGACCTTCAATTTATTTATTTATATGAATTATATTTCATTTAAGACCTCAAAAATAAATAGTTTTTAGAAACTACAATCAACATGTACTCAGCCTAATATTATAATATTATAGTCGGAATGTCAATGATCATTGACAGCACATATAAATATTTTTATATTAATTCTCAATAATTAAAAAAAATATATATAATAAGGTAAGTGCTATATTATCTGATTTTTGGGTTTAAAACAAATAGTATCTATATATTACGTCTGTTTCAAAAATATTTCGAATATTTCAATGCATAAAGAATAAACATATATGTGTGTTTTATAAAAAGAGTTTTTAAATAGTTTTATTCCTTTAATCGTTTACAAATTGTAAATAATAAAAATATAGTTTATGCCATTCTATATTGAGCTATATTTATATAAACCTTAATCAGTATCTAAGACATATAATTGTTAAATTTATGTTAAGTACCTATGAAAAATGAAAGTTAAACAGTTATTTTTATAATTTTTATAACTTTATATAGTTTATTCAATAATCAATCATAACGTTCATGAATTAACACTTACGGCTATTGGAACAAAATATTTGAAATATTAGCAATTCATTATGTATGGAAAGTATATGCGTTATATATTAATTAATATTAGTTGCCCCATAAGCTTACTAATTTACTAGCGAAAACTGCTAAAAGAGAAAAATTATTTCAAGTACTTCCAGTAGTTCGATTAAAATATTTTTTAAATATTTGTATTCATTAATATTTTTACTACGTTATGTAGAAAAATATTTAATGTTTTACGACTTAATAAATATATAATTAAAAAAAATATTTTCTTGTTTTTTAAATAATTTTGATTTTAAAGTTTGTTAAATTAAAAAAATATATATATTTTTCTATATAAGTTAGAAAAGAGGCTAATAAATGCATACAAATAATATATTCAAAATATTAATCGAACATCGGGAAGTATACGCGTAAACCAATCTTCCACTTATTGATCTGAAACCACAAAAAATATGGGGTGCTCCAACAGCCTTAGTATATTCACTAGATCCATTTTTTCATTGCAATAACTTATTGATATTATAATTTAGAATTTTTATGTAATATTGTACAAATATATCATTTTGGTATACAAATTAGTATATACCTATGTGACTTACCCTAATGGCCTGAAATGACAAGTTCTTAATTCACTCTCAAAATATATTTCACCAGTAAATTTTTATTAGTAATTCGTCATTTTTTTGTAACCACAAATATGGAATGTGTAATTTAATTTTGACTTACCAAAAACGGTTTTTTTACTTCCGGTTGTTAGCCTATTTCGGCACCAGTTTTTTTTAATTATCAACTTGGGAACATTAAACAGGCATAAGCAACTAAAGTGTAATTCATAATTTTTTGTAATCATAAATTCAAAATGTGTAACTTAAAAATTTATCGGATGTTATATTTTATACTTTTGTAATATACTGCATATAGTATTTTATTATACCTATCATTTATTATTATTTAATCGAATCGCTAATTGTAATTTTTAATCTTGTGAGTATTTTGTTATCTGAATATATAAATTCAAACACTATTTTCGAAGTATGATAATACAATTACAAAATAATTTTTGGTGGTTAAAAATTAAGTTACAAATTCTAGATTTTTCGTAACAAAAAAGTACGAATTGTATTTACTTTATAATTATTTATGACGTGTTTTTTGAGAACGAATTTTGAATTTGTAGTTCCAGGGTGAATTATTTTCGATGTATCCTGAAATATTTGATCTCCATAAATAATATCTTAGATGCTAATAAACTTGTGACAAAATAATATCAATATCAACCCCCAGAAAATGGTTCTAGTTACGCCACTGATGTGTATAATTCTCGACCGATAGAATATGCCTCTATGAATTTTATTACCTATGTGAATACATCATCCAATTAAAATAAAATTGTTATATAAAATAGTTACTCAAATTTTACCTCATCAATTACTCCACATCCGTGTTTTGGGTTAAATTAGTTAAAAACATTGTTTAGGACCTAGATATTTAACAACCTATGAGATCACCAGATTCATGCGAAATAAAAAAGTAAGTTTTGACTTTTTTAAATTGTTTAATTTAATTAATTTTATATGTACCAATTATAGTATATATTATAGAATTATTCTATAGTTATAATATACAAATATATATATATATATACAATTATAATATAAAACTAGGTAATTTATATACTTTTTTTTATTTTTGTTGTTAACATAATATTTAATTTTAGTTTTAGATTCTGAGCGTAGACTCTAGCCAGAAATGTATTGGTTTTATAATGATGTGTTTTTTGTATTTATTTTTTTATGTGTGCATACACTTTATGGGTAGAAGGAATAATGTAACAGCTTTCTGGTATAGAGATTTTTGATAGGGCATTTATTCTAGTTGGTACTTTATAGAGGTCATTTTTTGATTTTCTAAGTAGTTTTCAAAAGCGTAACGAAAAACTGCATTTTATAAAGGAAATATCATGAAAAATTATTATAAATTAGAAAATAACAAATAAACTAGTCGTGGTAACTGACTATATAGAAGATAATATATATATATATATCTTTGCAATATCAAAGTGCTAGAATCTTGACATTTACGCTAAATATTTACTATAGCACAATGTATATTGAGGTCGTATTTTTTATCAGCCATATAAATGCTAATAGTAATACTCGAGTTATATATACACGGAAGCTTCGCGCCGGATCGTCTTATCGAAAGAAATGAATAATTATCATTGCTTTCAAATTCAATACCTACCAATACAGAAAACACCCGTATCCTACGAAACGAGCGAATTGCGTCCTCCTCCCTATTGCTTGGCTTTTTGGCCCTTCGCTTTGTACAAAACCGCACAACTTAAAATGAATAAATACATTTTTATATTATAAATGGTTCCATTTTAAAATGTAAACATTGAATTTAAAATCTGTACGAAAACATTTTTTCTAATACTTATTTCATTTATTTATTTATTTATTTATTTATTTATTTATTATAACTATTCGTAAACACGAGCGTATCCGTCTAAACATCACCGTGTGTATACCTAAACGTATTGTGTTTTGTGCAATTTTTATTTTATTACGTGAACCAATAATAAGCGTGTAATTTCCGTCTCGGGTTACAAGTGTACGTTGTGTGATTAAAAAATAAACTCGTTAACGTTCGAAAGCGAAATTGTTAGCGAAAACCATATTGACAAACCGTATACGAGATTCCACGAACAACAATAATAATTGTCATTTGTCGATTTTCCAATAACGGTCGAACAATCATATTATGCAATACGCGCGGTCCGACGACGAGAGAGTAAAACTTAGGAGTTAAAGAAATAGGATTCTATCGGATTATGAATTAATAATTAGTCGTCATTATTCTCGTTTAGCGTCCTCGTCCGACATCGTTTAGAGCCCCTCCCCGACTGTGCATGGACACGTCTGTACAAACAAAACGAAAAGCTATTAAAACACCAACGCTCGACGTACCGGCGAACAAACACTGGCCGATGCAGATTCATATTTAATTCAAGACTAAATTTTGCGTTTATTTTTCATTTTTTTTTTTTTTTTTCCCAACTCGTCCCATACTAAACTGTGTGGGATTTATTATCTTTATTGACAGTGGTAAAATAGAATCGTCCGGAAGGTGTACACACAGACGGGATAAAAGAAAACTTATATATACGTACTGTAATACGTATAGCTGGACGGTAGATAACAAACCACTAAACATTCACGGTTAGGTACATTAATATAGAAAGTATACACGAAAAGAATATTGAGCCCGAACAAATATTGTGAACGCCATTAGCCTACACGATTAAAACGAAAAATGACGAGAGAAAAAAAAACCGTTTCGTTTCAAACATTTTTACATAATCTTGTTCGTCGCCCATAACGGTAAATATTGTCATTAACGATATCAATATAATCTGGTTGCAACCTATAATAAGGCTCTAAGGCAATATTGCCGATAGCAAAATTTTCAAAAGTTTTTTTTTACATTCTGTGCTATTTATAGCGATTATAGATTTCTAGGTTTTAAGTGCTACACGCGGGGTAATTTCGGGTTTTGAAACCTAAAGTTTAATACAAATTGAATGTATATTACTCTAACAGTCCAACTATATTTAAGAAAAACTTTAAAAATCGTAAGTCATGAATTTTATTTTTATTTTTATACCTAGGTATTCAAAGTTTTAGACATATTTATTATTTCGGTTTAAAATGTCCTCATAATTCTGAAAAAAAAATGGATCTAAAAACTTGAAATATTTACCAGAGTAATATGTATATCAGTATATATATATATTACGTGTACATTGTTAATTTTTTCAAAAAAAATTTTACAGCATACTTATCTCATAATAGTATCGCTCAGAATCATTATATCGAAAAAACGATTTATCATTGCTTTCAAATCCAATGTATCCACCATCTACCCGACAAAGTGTTTTCACTCCTTACTGGCCGGATTCTTCTTGCCAGTGTAATATTATTACTGTTAATGAGAATTTCAACTATCAATTTTGGAAAGATTTTAATCTGGTTTGCTACTGTTTACTTGTGAATTATAAGGGAAAACAATCTCCAACTTGAAAATAAAAAAACATTCATTATAGCCTGTACTAATAAAAATACAACTAAAAAGATTCAAATAATTAAACACTATAATATGTTCATTTGAAATTTATTTTGAATTAATTTATAATATATTATGCCTTTTTCGATTGTTAAATTACATTTTCAACATAATTCGAATTAAGATGGTATAAATATATGCTAAAAAATTTAATATATTCAGTCCCAGATAAACAAATATAGTCTAATATAGTTGTATAAATACTTTCATAAAGTATTTAAAGTACTACCCAAAAACAAAAGAAAAACTTTTTTGATAAAAAAAAATTAATTAAAACAGTAGGTATTTAATAAAATAAATATTTGATACAAAAAAATGTATTTAATAAACTATTTACTTACATAAACTTACTTTACTATACGTAAAAGGTCACTTTGAAAATAATTGGATACCACAAAAAATATTTAAATACTGTTACCCACTCAAATAATTTACAACTTCAATTATTATAGATATAAGTATACTGCCCAAATTGAGTGCAGATTTTTCCAATTTTTAAAATGATGTGTATCTTAATAATGTAAAAATACCTAAATATCTACAGTTTTTTTGTTACAATTATGATTATTTCGTGTAAATTGGCTAATAGGATTTGATTATTATATATTGGGATGTATTTTAGGAATTTGACGTGGTGATCGCCCTATTATTATTGGAGTTTTTGTTATCGCTATTTAGGGAGTATAAATTATATTTTGAAACAAGATTAAAGCTTTAATCCATAAACATCCAAATTTCCTCCCCTCCTCTATGGGCTTCAGATCCTCTCTGATAGTATAGACGTACCAAACCAAGCTAAATTTGATAAATTACAAAATATATTTATATGAATGAATCAAACATACTAAATAACGCGTTTAATTTCTAAACAGGAGATTGAATCAAATGCTAGAACAAACATCTGGACATCCGACCCGGCCCAGACTGTGTTTGGGATGGAAAATCGCAACAGAAAAGTATGAATCCAGTGAAGACAGATGATCGCCAGGTTCTACGAATTACGATATTACTTTTATTTTATTATTATTATTATTATTATTATTATTAAATCTTGATTAAATAATATTACGCATCTGCGATTACAATAATTCGACCAAATAAAACCAACACTAAAACGATGCATAATATTATATATATTATATATGCAAAATAAATTATAAGCGAGGGAAAAATAAATGAGTGCATTTGATTATGGAAATGTCGGCAAGTTGGAGGATATGAGAAAACCCAAAGAGAATATACCATGACAAGAGATCAGGTTAGATAAGGAATTTCGCGTTGTGGATATGGTGCAGGATAGAGAAAAAGGATATTACGAAGAGAATCACGTTTTAAAATAAAGTTCTAGCGGGGAGACAATATGCTGAACCATTGAGGGAGATATAAAAATAACGAGCGAAGAGACTTTTGTTGTTATCGTTATTATATTATTATCGTTATTATCGTTAAACGTTCTTATCGGTATATAAAATGATGTGTATATATATATATATATATATATATATGTATTTACATATGTATAGTGATCGGGCCAACGCCACAGAGAAACATTGTTATGCTAACCGTTTTACGCGCAACTGACCTTTGACGTGGTAAAGGGATGGAATTTTGATTATTCGATGAATAAAATATTTAAGGTAATGTGGTCGAATGGCCTTCGCATTTACGTGGTGTGTATATTTGTATGATCGAGGATAGTGGACAGGGTAGATTTTTGGCAATTTCCACGTTACCTTGGCACTATTCTCAAATACCTTTAATATGCTTCACTTTATTGAAACTCCGAACTTTTTACTAAAAACACAATATATATAATAATATATAACCTCATATAGACGCACAAACTCAAGTAAAATACAGATATTATGATACTGTATAACAGGTATCTTTTTACATCTTAAGATTTAATTATAATTATATAGTTATAAATTCTGATTAGAAACAACACGTCTATCCATTCGTCTATTCGAATAAATTAAATATGGCATGAGAAAATAGAAGAATTCACTTTAAATTTTACAAAAAATATTGCTTAAAGAAAATGGTATTTTTAATTTATGCAATTTAAACTATATTTTACGTATAAATATATCTATAGTTATTTCGTCATACTTATACCTATCAAAGGCGTCCATCTCAATGAAATTTTAAAAACTCAGAGGGGGAAATTGTGAAAAAAAAAGGTCATTAATCCAGAGAAATTCACTTCAAAACAACAAATAAGCAAAAAAAAAAAAGATCTTTCGATGGAAAAACCAGGGGGACATATCCCCAAATCCCCCATTGCCCCCCCCCCCACCAAGGAACACCCATAATACCTATATCGATAATTTTTAAACACTCTTATCAAATAATTAATTAGAATCAAATGGAAAGAAAGAATTAGATTTCACTTGCAAATGGTTGCAATCTTTTCATACTAATCATATAAATCCATAAAAGGTTCAAAATTTCGACATATATATTATTAATGAAGTTCATTATTTTCCAAAAATTACTATTTATCGTATTTTTTCTCCGTTTTTATTGCCATAACAAAATTTTTAATTAATTAAACACCTATTCTCTTTCTTGATTTAGGTAGATATCTACATATTATTATTATTAGTTTATTATACCTAGTTTAATACAGGATAAGTGTGAATGGATAAAAGAGAGAGAATCGTTAGGTATTCTGTCTGGTAAAATGATCCCAATCAGACTAAAAAGTAAATTTCATAAGGTAGTAGTTCTATAATACAACTCCCGTTCCCCCCAAAAATAATGTTCACCCTTCGACGAGAGTCCCCCTAAAATTGTACATAATTAATAGTGGGGAATAATAACGGCCATCAATCATTATTTGCATATTTGTATAAATTCATAAAAAAAGCTCGTACTCGTATTTCCAATTTAATTTCTGAAGAAAAAAAAATATAATAGTAGAATAAGTATCACAGAATTGGCTATATTTAAAAAGCTCCTTTCTTGGCTATATGAAACCAATATTCACGATTTGCTTGAAACTTTTAGGCATATTTGCTCCTTTTATGTTTCTAAACATAAGTTAGTCACCTTATATCCCCATTGTGTCCGTCCGTCTGTCCGTATAGGTACAAGTAAATAGTGACGAGTTTGTTGATTTGGTTGCTAGGGAGATAGATATTATTAATTTTTAATTATAATATTTTTAGATTATTGTTTCAAATAAGTTTAAAAACCAGGAATTTAGCACGCTCACAGAGTGAGTGGGCTTTCCTAACTTACTTATTAATGTACCCATAAAATCGTTGATGAAACCCATTAAAAAAGACAATATATTAACACATATTAACAATATAGAATAAATATATTTTTTTAAATATCTTAACTTAAAGTTTAAATGTATTTTTTTTAATTTAGTGCCTCGTCAATAGAATTACTAATTAGCGAATAACCTCTAATTCTTGACTAATAAAAATACATAGGTATTTAAAACCATCATATTATTTTGAAATCTATATTTATCTACTGTCTAAAGATAATACCTTATTGTCACTGTAGCCACTTTTTTCCGTTTTCACTGGTTCTTTAGGTATTCTCTTGGTCGTCCTCTTATCTGTTGACTTTTCTAATTGGAAGCTTATTACAGTTAATACTTTAAAAGAACAATTTTCAATTTTCTGTATTTAAAAAAAAATTAACATTCAACAATTTAATAATTTTTAAATACGTTTTAAAAGTATTTTATAAATTTTTCTATATCAGTTCCAAATTTATTATCGTGTGATCACGATATTTATTTAAAAATACATATAAAATTGACTTTTGAAGAAAAATATATTAAACTGTACTTCTTCGAAAAGATTTTTATGATTACATAAATACAAACCTGTATATAGCCCAACTTTGATGTATAAAAATATATATTTTACTTTTTAATATTTATATTATATAATAATCCAAAAATATTTGAGTGTGGGGAACTTCATCCCCTACGGCTCACTTTTCCCCTCATATGCCTCGAAACGTTGATTTTTTTTTTACCGTCCATATTTTATTTTTTTTCTTCCTTTATGTTTAAGAAAACTACTAGAAAAATTTTAAATCTCTTTAAAGTACCAACCAGAAAATTAAATATATCATATTAAACCCGATATATTCCTCACTATCCTCAAAAGTCATAAAAATTTTAAAATCAACTATATTTTAGTGTAATGACTATGTGTTCATGTAAAAATTAAATTTTACATATATTTTTACTCATAACTATATTTACACTCAGTGATTATGATTCACAGGGCATCTCACACTTAAGTCGTTAATAAGGATGTGAAATTTCGACTTAAGCGAGTTTAATACATTTGAATGAAACTTGTGGTGGGCGTATGAAAAAGAACGAAGAAGAAGTAATTTGGACCAGTGCACTGAAATAAAGTCTACTGCTATCATGTAAAGCTGAATGCGATTGAATACGATTTTAGGTAATGTAAACATTTTACAAATAATAAAATTATGAATTTACACTGAAATAAAAATATATTGGAATAAATACATTAAAAAAAAATTAATAAAGTGGAAAATTTATTATTTGAGTCGGTAAAATATTACCGACATTTTGTAAAACATCCGTCGTATCTATACAGATGTTGAATACCGTAGAAAACGGTTTTTGTCGCCTCCCACCATCCCTCCTTCAATTCGCCGCAATATTTTCCTCTCTCCCATCATTGCAAAATTTGAAGAATATAGGTAATTATTCCTTTAATGTATATTTATAAAATTTAATAACTATTCATAAAATATAATGAAAATGGTGGAAAACTTTATGGAAGCGCTAAACAGATTTTTGGAAGATACAGAAAAGTTTCTTTCGAGGACCCTCGAATAATAATTAATATAATATATTTAGAATAAATTCAAACAGTTAATACTGATCCCCCATTCCACTCTTCCACTCCAACAGAGAAAACTCGAATGGAATGAAGTCCGTATAAATAATACATAATATATTCTTCAATATTCCTTGAATATTTTTCCGGGAAAATATTCGTTACAAATTGTCAAGAAAAATAAATATCTAAAAATATGACATTAATTATATATAGGTAGTAGGTACGTATACAAAGTGGCTTATAATCTTACATACACGGAATGTCGTTTATCAACTTGACTTCCTCTTTTTTTTTTGCATTTTGATATATTATTATGAAACCCATATTGCGATCTCTTTGATTTTTCATGTATGTTTATGACCCGAATATGTCTCAGAACCACTATTGAAATATGCACTACCACATCTCATTATACCTAATATAATTTTTATTCTGGTTGAAAAAAATACATTCTCTAATAGTACAAAACGCATATATAATTTGTCCATATCCTTATTGCACCTTATAGCAGTCGAGTTGTTTTGACATACTGAATATACAATTAAATATTTTTAGTTTAACTCTTTTTTTCAATATTTATGCATTTATTTAGAAATTTCAATTTACATATAAATAAATGAATTTTATAGTTAATATTAAACGTCTTCTACCACTAGTACCTAATGATTAAGAGTGACAGAGAAATATTTTAATTTGTTTTCACATTTTTTCACATCTTTTCACATTTGTTTTCACAGGGATACAGAACGTGACAAAAAAATATTCCCCAATTGTAAAGGTCAATAAAAAATATCGTACAAATTATCCAAAATTTATTTTTACGGGATCAAAATACATAATATACCTAATATAGTATCATTTTCACCTGATTTTAAAAATTATACATAATAGGTAGTAGTAACCTTATGTAGATTACCTATAGGACACTTCGCCCTTAACAATTTCCCCTTTAATAACATAGGATTTTAACACATATTAATAACATTAATAATATAGCGATGTCACCGTGTCCTTCATTGCTAATACATATTTTCAGGCGTTTCCTGAAACAATGACAACCTATATAGTCAACATCACCTCCATAGGATCTTACTATACCATGTGATCCTTTGACGACACCACAAATCCGAGGTCAAAATTCTTTCAGGGTCGCTTGTTTATCTATAAATCACTCGTATACTTACTGCCAGAAATGATTATAAGAGTGATTAAGAATTGCAAAACATGCCTAAAAATGTGTATTCAATGCGACATCATTTAAGAGAACGCCACACCAATGATTTTCAGTAGCAATAACAGGTCCAAAAAAAATTTAAACTCTAAAGTGGTTTTAGAATTATAAAATATATAAAGAATAATATTTTGGAGGTGATCTCGTTGGCGTTTTAAAAAATACTAATTAATAAAAAAGTTTATATCAATTAAAAAAGTAAAAAAAAAAGTTTTTTGTACATAGAAAATTTAACAATATAATAAGTGTCGTAAAACATCAATAAAATCGTCTCGAAAATATTGTCCTTTATTTATTTATTTTATAACAGGTGTATTTCCTTTAAAACCAGTTTAAATTACCTTTTCGTTTGTTTTTCGCAAATATGCTTTTGAACCAATACCGTGATTACACAACAACAAAAAGTGATACGGATATGGGACTATTTTTGGATTAATTTTAAAATGCAGTTTAACATTTTTGAATTGTTAAATATTCATTTTTCAAAACATTTCCTAAAAGTTTCCTATACAGAACCCTATAAAAATGGATGGTGTGGCGTTCTCTTAAGAGGATACTATACACCCGCTTTTTAAGGGATTCTGTATAAGCAATTTTTATAAAGTTTCATAAAAATTGAAAATCTAACAATTTCAAAATATTTTGTTATTATATTTTAAAAGTAACTAAAAATAGTCATGTGTCCATACCATATTTTATTGTTGTATTATCACGATGTTTGTTAAAAATCTCGTTCACGTTCTATAACTACAACGTCTGTCTTTGTAATATCAGCGTCAAAATATGGAAGATGCTCGAGCGTGGAGATTTTTTTTAACGCATTTTATTTGAAAGCCCAAAGTGCGCGATTGAAAATCGTAAAATATTAAATTAAAACGTATTTTAATACGGTGTATGGCATCCTCTTGAGCGATGCGATTTTCTGCAAGACTCGCCGAAAACATATAACATAATTATACGAGTATATAACGATAGTAATGCGTAGGCACATTGGATCCCGGAAAAACGAATTTTGAACCACCTTAGTGATCAATTTTTTTTCCGTACCGACATCGAAAACTAGAGAAATCGTTTTTGTCGGATGTCCGGATGTTCATTTGGCAATTCGCCCATATTTACACGGACGTAAACGTCCTAAACGTCCCGAGACATATGCATTCCTCCGATTTCCGCCGACAATCAATTTGTCCCGAACGTTATCACCCCTACACCTCCCCCCGCCAACCACCGAGGCCCCAAACCGTCGGACGCGTTTACCTTTGTGTAGATACCGCGGATCCGTCCCCGTTAAACGCGTTCACTGTATACTATACGGTTGTGTCCGCCGCTCGGTTTGCAGATGGAACGAGCCGTCGTCAATGGTTCCGCCGTCGTCGACAACGGCACGGCCAACTGGACCACGGCGGTCGCGCCGACCGAGTTCACGCCGGTGCTGTCGCCGTTCGAGTCCTGGCAAAAGGTCATCATCGTGCTGGTCATCGGCGTGTGCATGGTGCTCACCATAACCGGAAACATACTGGTGCTGGTGTCGTTCATCGTGGACCGGACCATCAGGCAGCCGAGCAACTACTTCATCGCGTCGCTGGCCGCCACTGACATGTTGATCGGTACGCGCCAAACACGAGTGCCCGTTGTTGTACGGGTAACGTCCGTACACGTTTGGCAAACGTGAAAAACTGGTTTCGCGAAATGCCCGTTTCGTAGGGAAAAAAAAAAAAACGTCCAGTCGAATATGACCGTTGATAAGCTTGTACATATTATCATATATCATATTCGCTAATTGTTAAAATCGCGTTTCGTACACGGACATGTTGACGAGTCGAAAAGTTGACGAGTGGACAATTTTAACAAAAAAAAAAAAAAAAACCCTATACCAATTTCCATATACACGCCGCACGTTAAGAGTGAAACCCGTTTTCGGACGAAAACTCGTCGGCCACGCGCAGGTTTTAATTATACAGTGTTACCCAAAAATAACGCGGTACGCCGTATACGATCGTGTACGACAATAGTCAATAAATATTGGGCCGTATCCATTTTCCTCCAAAAATCGATTTCCATTTTGGCCTTCAAAATGTTTAAAAACACTGATAGATATTTATAACTAGTTTAAGAAATAAAGACAAAAATAAACAAAAACATGCCAATTAATTACTATTTATTATTGTTATATTTTTATTTTTCCCAAATGATTTGTCATGAATTTAGTACCTATACTTATTACTTAAAAATTCAATATTGAGAAATAATAAATATACCAAATGTCTAAAATAATATTAAAACATATTTTATTTTAATTGTCATTTTTATATATTTTGTTTTTGTAACAGTATCGATGTAAAAAAAAATAATTAGTTTAGTGTATTAGTATATTACCTATTATTTCATTTTAATATAAAATAAATGAATACATTTTTTGGAAGAAAATGGACAATGGAGGAAAATAATATTTTATTTGTGGGAGAAAAAGGATTTTTTTTTTTTTGAGGGAAATGGAATCTGATTTTTGAAGGAAATAGTCCTGCCCAAATATTGGCGCTCTGTATGCCAACACGTAGCACTGTTGGACTATGACGAGGTTGTGGGGTGGAAAACAATCATCGCCTGTGCAACGGGTTTCACTCTTATATGCGGTGTATATAGAAGATATAGCATTTGTTTCATAAAACCTGATCACTTATCAAATATATTGAAAATTATATAACAATTGGACTATAGGCTTCAAAGTATAGTTTTTTTTTCTTTTTAAAGTATCCCTATAATAATTATTTTACATTTTTATTAATAATATTTTATAGGTATATAAAATTTCTTTTTTTTTTTTTTTACTTATATACGCTTTATGTATGTAAGTATTCGATATAAGTAAAAATATATTTGAATATACCATCGCAGCTTGACAAAGAGTTATGGTTGTAAAATACTTCTATCCAGCCCTAATACCTAAATAGCTGTTATTTTATCTGTACAACAACACCTAATCGGTAGCTTTTACAAATTCGAAAAAAAATTTAAATCTTGGCATTCTCTTAATTTTATAATCTAAATTAGCTATTAACTATTAAGTATACTAAAATAAGAATAACTTACCATTGCTCTTTTCTGTTTTTTTTTTTTTGGGGGGGGGGGGGAAAGTGTCTCTTAGATACATCCAATCATTTTCTTAATTTTCGAGTTAGTTTGTGTCCGATGCTTTCGGCCATATCAAGTATTTTTTTTTCCAAGCTCGCTTCTTGTCTTGGTAGCTGGTTAGACTATTTGAAAATCCACCAAATAATATTTGTTTCTATTCTTTAATATATTATAATAATATCTGATTTGTTATTTTCGTCATTTATCTTTTCAAATTAAAATATATGCAAATAAAAATATACAAGAAAAAAATGTATTCGTTTTGCATATTACTATAATTTGTATTACACTCGTAAAAATAAAAACAGCTGACTTGTAAAACACGATATTATTCAAGTGAATCTTTGGCCGGTTAATAATTTTATGAACCTAAATCTTTTCGACTTGTCAATTTTTATTTGTTAATTGTCACTTGTAATTGGTCAACTTGTTTTTTCTTATGAAACTAACCCCATATTGTAATATTTAGATCTATTCGTGATTTATGCTAATACATTAGCTATAATGAGGCAAACGAAACCCGTATGCAGTGGTGATGCCTGCATTATGATATACGGATATCAGAATGTTGGACAGTAGATAGGAAAATAAAACAGGATGTTTAACAGAGACGATAATGTTAAGGTGAATGAATGGAGTAACTGTAGAGAAGACCAAATAAGAAATGTGTAGGCACATAAGAAGTAATAGAGGAGTGACGGTTTCAATAGTAAATGAAACGAAAAAGAATAGATTGAGATGGCTCAGGCATGTTTTAAAAAAGAAAGAGACAGAAGCAGTAAGATCAAATGTATACCGAAGGAAATAGGGGAAGAGGACGGCCAAAAAAAAAGTGGGAGATGTAATAGAGAGTGATATGTGGTGGTCGGATGTAAGTGAAAAAAATGCAAAGGAGGAGAAGAATATGTAAATATGTATATTTTTTTATTCAATACATTAGTATAATATTATATGACTAAAAAAAAAAATTCTGGCCCAATTGACCTGTTTCCTCAAAAATCACAAATTTCCCTTTTCAATAAGAAATGTGAAGGGACACAAAAATAATTTAAATTAAAATAAATTAATAAAAACAAGAACTATAATCTATATTACACTATTTCTTTTAAACTTTGAAATATTGGTTTAATGTTCGATATTTTTCGTCAGAATATCAAGTCAAAAATATAAGTAGGTAGCTTGAAAATTATAAAATTTAAATAAAATGAATTACTAAAAAAAAACATTTCCATCAAAATCATACTGAAAATATATGTCTGTTAAATATATATAGGTATATATTGTACTACATATTATTAATTTTGGATTCTGAACAAAGAGAGAAATGTATTAATTTTATAATAACATGTTTTTATTTATATTCGTATACATTTTTTTCGGATAGAAAGAGTTGCGATCAGTAGTTTTCGGGTAAAATACGTTTTTGATAGAAAATTGATTTTATTTAATAATTTAAACAGGTGATTTTTCTATTTTTCGTTGGGATTTTTTTATAAATAGAGGGAAAATAACAAATAAAGTGGTCATTGTTACTGATTTTTTTAATAATATTTATACCAAACTTTGCTCTGAATCGTCTTTCAAATGCATTGATTTACTTGTATGTATATAACCTTTCTTTGCTATCAAATTTAAATTAATAATACACTATCCTGTCTGATAACCAAGGGATAATGGATCAACTTTCATGACCACCTGTCTGAACGACTTTATTTTTTACAATCAATTATATATATATATATATATATATATGTATATACCTATATCGATTTTAATGATTGAAATCTAGTGGAATAGGGGAAGATACGATTTTGACGGGATAACGAATCGATGGAAAAGTAAATGATATGTTATTAACGAAAAACGGTAATGCCCTACTCAGTATACTAAATATAAAATATTACATATTAATATAATATTATTTTAATAAATTTCCATCAGTTCATAAAACTTTAAATGGTACGATGTATTTTTTCATAAAATTTGACTAGATTTTAATTTTGTTTTACTATAAATTAGTACATTTTCATTCAACACTCAACAGACGCCTATAGAGCTAAAGTTTATTTGACCATTTAACAAACGCAGACTGCAATATAATTATTTAATGTGCAGAACACACCTAACCACACACAACAACGCAATAGTTAAAATATAATTTGCAACAGTTTTAATACTCAACTATATTACTTCAAAGAACCCATTATTTACACAATGATTATTACATTTTTTTCACGTACCAACGTTAAAATAATGACAACCCTCTTACACAGAATATGCAATAATTAACCTTACGATGTAATTATGCGCGTTCAAAAAAAAAAAAAAAAAAACTATAAAATATTATATATTTTTCGAGTTTGGAAAATAAAACGTATTTCCAAACGAACAACACTTGAACGAAACAAGTCTCTACGCAAAAGTAAAGCAGCTACTAATTATTATACTTGCATGTTCCAGGATACCACTGATACCGTGACATTTTCACATTACCTATTGTACATATAAATAAACAGTGACCGTTGTAAAATTTAATAGCGAAACCAGAAAATAATTCAACATGAACGTAAACACTTAATGTTTTCATCGGTCTACCGTCCTATTCGTTATTTAATTTTAATCGTCCTTAAACACTACGTTAATTTACCTATGTTTATCCATTAACACGCCACTGATACTAACAAATCAGTAACAGTATTTAAACCAAATGTAATCGTTAATTATCCATAATTATCTACTCTTAATATAATATCTGTTCTGCAAATATCACTACAAGGTTTAAAAACCCTTATCGGTTAATGTCGATACTATAATTATCATTTATTATTTAGCATTGAAGTAATATTGAGTTATTTATTTTTTATTAAAATTTCTGATAACTGAATAACTAAGGTGATAAAATGTCTGTCAATAGAAGATGAAATCATTTCGCTCAACGGATAGGATACTATTATGGTGAATGTAATGAATTTGAAAACAATGATAAATCATTAGCTTGATATAATTAATTATATATTATTATGTATTAACTATTACTATTAATTATTATATATATTTTTACTTTATATAACAATCCAGTATAAGAATAAATCTCTCTGAATATACGTCTTAGAGTAACGTACGATTAACCCTATATTGAATTTTCAGATCTTTAATCAAAAAATAACTCAAAATACATCATTTCTACAAATAACCCGTAATTAAAAAATCCATTATAAAAATGTTATCACGTTAATATAATACTAAATAACATATATGTACTTAAGCTCAAAAAGAAATCTTCTGAAAAAAATACAATACTTTACCCAAAATCAGTTTGGGCCCACTTGATATATATTTGGGCATCCATTCAATCGTCATTTTAAACAAGAATAATTTTTCAAAAACTTTAAATCGCCATAGAAAAAATTTCGACGATTTTCAAGATTTTTTCCATATAGGGTTAGAGTAACACAAGACTAAATAATTTTTCTGACTTCAATATCTTTCAATATCAAAATTGATATAAATAGCTCAAATTTATGAAAAAATTTCTAAAATTTCATTACGTTAGTTTTGTATTCAAATACATTTTTGGTGTAAATTTCAAATTCCTGTGATCATTATTTACGGAATAAGGAAGAAATAACCATAGTAAATTTTGACGAAATCGAATTTTTACCCTTTTTATGTGATTTATTATTCCTTACACGTTAAAAAAAAAGCTATTGGAAAAATTGAAAAATTACCTGTTTACAGATGGAACTTTCTACCGGAATATGGATAAGCATATAAATATTGGTGCACTCGTTCTTATAAATAAAATATAATACTTACATGATAAATACACATTATTGTGAAACCAATACATTTCATATAAATAAATGGATTTAAATAGATATAGATGCAAAACATTATAATAAAATGACATTCTGTAACCAATGGAGGAATTAATTAAATTAAGATGACTATGGAAAAAATGTGAATAAATTAGTTGATCTGAGAATAAATAATTGAGAAATAGGACTAAGGAGTTATACTTTTTAAACTAGAGGCAATAGCATATTTTTTTAGAAAATGATAAAAGAACAAAATCCCATGAATGTACCTACAAACAGACGGTATTTTCTGGGGCCAAATAGGAAAGTCGTTGAGAGTTAATTTAAAGCGTGGTGTGGGAGGAGATTATAATTTGTACGGAGGCGAGAATATGAGGAAATTAATTTAGGAGTTAGGTATAATGGTACAATAAGGAATCTAAAAATGTAATAATCTAAAAGAATATTTTATTGAAAAGGCAAGCGAGTTGGTGATTTCATTACCATCTATGTAATAAAGGGAAACCCATAAAAAGGCAACAAAGAAAAAACTGCAGTTACTTTTTGCCTCGACGTATACATTAAGAAATATTAAACCAAATACGGTATTATTACAAAATATATCTATATATATATAGATAATATATTATATATTATATACTTACATAGTACAATTAATTTAATCTCTTGTTTTGTAAGCGACTTCCTATATTTACTAATATTACGATGTACTAATTATATAGCATATTGTTAATTAAACGAGAAAATGCAACATTTTATTAAGCTTGGGACGCAAAAAATTCTGTACACTTTTATAATTAAGACTATAATTAATATAATGTACTAAAAAAATTTTAAAATTCAATAGTTTAGAATCACCTAAAAAATGACATAGAAACCGCCGAAAATCTACAAAAAGTCACATTAAACCCTTAACAATTCAAAAAAAAATACAGTACTAATATTTTTTACGTCATAATTTAAATTTAAAAAAGGTATTCATTTTAAATTGTAAACAATAAAAATAAAAAATACTAATTACTATCTAAATTAAATATACTAACGTATCAAAAAACGTATATTTCCAAAAATACCGTTATTACCTATTTATCTGGTAAAACTAGTTTCATTAAGTATCTAGCATTCGGTGTTCGAATTAGAGAGGGACGCAAGGGGACCGAGTACCGTAACAATATTTTTCAGAAAATTTAGCGTACCATCTACTATTTTTTTTTTAAGTAGAACGCATAGAATGGTACATCTTTTGCATATATTTTTATTTTAAAAATGCACAAGATTACAAAAAAATATGTTGATAGCAAGCTGATATATAAACCTTGGTCATAACACTCATCATCTCAGTTCTACAATAGTTCTATCATAATATTATTTATACTGTTTATGTTTCGATTAATATTGTACTATTGTTTTTTATATTTTTTTTTATTTCAAATTTTGAGCGGGGAGAAAAATCTGTTGGTAAAGTGTAATAGGAGGCGAGTAAAAGTTTTGTGGTAAAGAGGTTTTTGATACGAAATTCATTCTAGTTGGTACCTACTATAAAGAGATCGCTTATTGATTTTTTTAGTAGTTTTCTTGAGCATAAAGAAAAACTACAATTTATAACAAAAAAATAGAAAATAAATAAAGTTGGAGTAGCTACTAATCTTTCATTTTTATTTTTACACTAAGGTCCGGTTTTTCAATCGTCCACCTATTCACTAGATAACTGTTTTTTTTAAATAAATTCATCGAAGTTATAATAAAAATAAGCTTCCGAATAAAATAGTAATAGTAAACTATGGAACAAGTTACACAGATTTACTCGATGTTATTTACTTTTCAGTTTTCAGTAATAATACTTATAAGAAACCAAAGTCTGTATTGTTAGTGGTTATTTGTCGAATACGTACACCAATAATCCTCAGACTAAGCAGGAATCCTTGTACAATCCTATTAGTGTCCCACTTAGAATTCCCGCCAAGGACTCTACAGGCAGTAAAAGGAATACTTGTACAATCCTATTAATGTTCCATTCAGGATTTCCGTCGAAAACTTAACAGTTAGTAAAATATCACATTGCCTGCAATGAAGGTCTAGTGGAATTGAAGGTATGCAGAAATGGACCCGTGGAAAAGTATACGACGATATGGACATGGCGAAGGCAGGGAAATTTTTGAATCGCCATTGCAAATTTAATAACAATGAAATCGGACTCGGACTAATTTCTAAGTATGTTACACATTTCAGTATATCATATACTAAATGTCACTCTTCTAGATTTTTTCCAGAAGGTCCATATCCCTCCATTGGCCCTCCAATGGACATCCATGGATAGAGGATTTAAGCAAAAAGGAGGTATCCAAAACCGTGAGGTGCTGGATCCACTTGCCCTCGAGTTATGAGAAATCCGAAATTCGGTTTTGGACTACCCAAAAAAGTGACTTTTAGTATGTTATATAACTTAGTGTACAATACACTTTGCATCGGTACGAGCCCGTTCTGTCTGTTATTAAATACGCTGCAGAGATTCAAAAAATGTCACTCGATTATTTATGTACCTACAATTCCAACTACGTTTGTATCACTGGAGCGTAGCTCGGTGGGTTGAGTGTGAGTACAAAAACTGTTAAGCAAATGATGGTCGGAGGTTCGAATCCAACCGCCGGAATCTGGATTTGTTGCAAAATGTACAGAAAATAAACAGGAATTTTATTCGAGAACGTATGATGTGTGTGAGACGTATGTGATTCGAGCACGAAGTAAGCAAAAGCAGTTCGATCTCCGGTTCCAAAGTTAGCAATTCGTTACAGATTTTCAATCATCTCCCGCCGCTATTGGGGAGGGGGGAGGCATTCAAACATCATGTGATCCATCAGTAGCATATCTAGGATTTTTCCACGGGGGGGGGGGAGATATACAGATTTTAAAAGAGATATTTATTGTACTCATATATTTATTTTATTTTATGTTTTATGTAAACAAACATTCTACTACTACAGAACAAAGTCTAATTTTCTTGATGACAGTGAAAGTATATCAAGTACTTCATCAGGTGTGACAATAATATATATATATATAATATATTCTACTAATACAAGCTGCCTAAGTGGTTGATTTAAAGCTCTACCAGATTTTGAAAAAATAGCACAAAATTTACAAAAAACTCCCTTTTTTATTTCAGAAAATACAAGCCAAGAAAATTCATCAAGCCACTTAGACTGAAATCTCAGCCCTCTTTTTTTATTTTGTTCTAACAAAGGATATATATACACTTTGGGCGGTACCCAAACATTTTTAAGTACCTGTAAACAAATATATGTGTGCAAAATTATAAACATGCATTTTATAGCCTTAATTGTATAGTTACTAATTATATAATATAGGTGATGGCCTAAATCATAAGCTTAACCATTGATTATAAAATTCAAATCCTTTGTTCTCGTGAATCACGTTTCTGGGACCTTGAATACAAGTGTATCTAACTGACCGGGGATCTAGATGAACTTCACCCAGCAATTTTTCCGAAAAAAATCATATGTTTTGCACTTTATCAGAACCAACGTATACAAAAAAAACTATACAGTATTTAGCCTAACTCATAATTGATAAAATTAATATCAAAATTTTTGTTTTCCAATATTGAATTTAATATCATTCATTTTTTTTTATTCAAGTATTAAAATATTGTTTTAAATAACCTCCCGGGGGGGATAAGACCCCCATATCCCCCCCACCGTAAATACGGCACTGTGATCCATCGGGAAGCCCTCTCATTCGTGGGACTGCTTTTATTTTTAATTTTATTGGTTGCCATTTAATTCCTAGTAGTCTCCAAATAGGATTCCTTGGCAGGATTCCTCGGAACGAACATTTGATATCCAGGAAGACACTGTTAGGACTCTATCGGGATTTCCTATTGTCCCAAAAAGGAACCCTGTACACTCCCCGAGAATTCCTGATGCTACTGAAAATTCGAAACAAATAGTACCTACCGAATATATTATTCGACGAATAAGCGTTATCTCGACATTGAAAAACCAATAATTGTCCATATTTTCCCCTACCTTTCGAATAAGAACGACTCGTGTTATCCGGCGAATAAATTGGATTGAAAAACCGGGCCTAACGCCAATTATCATTACCTATTAATAAATGGGAAAATATATCCGTAACGACAATTTTATAATAAGGTCGTGTGTGTTTTTGCTTGTCGTCAACAGGTACGGTGTCGATGCCGTTCTACTGCGTGTACATACTGCAAGGGTACTGGGACCTGGGACCGTTGCTGTGCGACTTGTGGCTGTCGGTCGACTACACGGTATGTCTGGTGTCGCAGTACACGGTGCTGTTGATCACGGTAGACCGTTTCTGTTCGGTGAAAATCGCCGCCAAATACCGAGGCTGGCGGACCAAAGACAAGGTCATGTGGATGGTGGTGCTGACGTGGATCATCCCGGCCCTGTTGTTCTTCACCAGCATATTCGGCTGGGAACACTTTGTCGGCTACCGGGACCTGTTGCCCGGCCAGTGTGCCGTGCAGTTCCTCAAAGACCCGGTGTTCAACACGGCGCTGATCATCGGATACTTCTGGACGACGCTCATCGTGCTGTTCGTGCTGTACGGTGGCATATACAAGGTGGCGTACGAGATGCAAAAGAAGAGCGAGGCCAAACAGCGGAAGATGCAATCCATGGTGGCGCTGAGCGCCGGCACCGTTTCCGGAATGGCCGGACACGCGGCCGGCATCGGCATGTCCAAGACGCAGAGTACGCTACTCGTGCAGGACAAACCGCAACAGCAACAGCAGCAGCACCACCAACACAATCAGCAACAGCAGCAGCAGCAGCAAATGCAACTACAGCAACGGCAACAGCAACAACACCAGCAACAACAACAGATGGGCAATAACAGGACGGCCGCGGGCGGAGGAGGCGCTTGCAACGACAATGCGGCAACGTCGAACGACGGCGGACCGGCGTACTCAGACGGCACACGGGCGACCGGGGATGGACGTACCGAGACCATGGTCGTGGTGGACAAGGAGCGGTCGAGCAGTCCGGCGTTCGAGTCGGACGAGGAGAGCACCACGGGCGACCGTCAACTGCAGCAAATCAACTGGCCGCGCCGGAAGTCCGTGGCCGAACTCATCGTCCAGTCGGCGCTCGTGCAGCGGTCCAACAGCGGCATACACCTGTCGCCGTCCGACAACCTCATACCATACTGCAACGCCGGATCGAGTGGCGGCGAGTGTTGTCCGACTGGCCCGACCATCGTCCGGTCGTATTCCAACGCGGCGGTCGTCGACTACGCGGGCTGCGGAGGCACGGCGGGCGCGCGTCACCGGTCGCCGCCGTCCTTCCATTACGCTGCGGAACACCGGCGGACGGGCACGCCGGAAACGCCCTCGCCGCCCAACAGCCGGGTGGACGCGCTCGTCGGCATGGACACCGGCGAACTGCACTTCATGGACGAAAGTTCCATCGTGATCGGGTCGCCGACGTTCGAGAGCCCGACAAACAGCACCAGTTCCATGAACGAGACCGTGTCGTCGGCACAGTGTTCGCCGGCCCACGGTGCCGCGACGTCGTCGTCGTCCCTGCTGCAGGCCGCGCTCATCCGGGCGGCCGCTGCCCAGCAGATGAACAACAACCAGTCGCCGCACGCCGCGCCTGTCCCCAAGGTAAATACGGCTATCGTGGTGGACGACCACCGCCGGTCCGCCACGACTGTGGTGGTGGCGCCGGCCGACGCCGCGGACTCGTACGCGGACGACGACGAGGAGGGCGCGATCGCCACTGCGGACAAGTCGTCGTCGGACACGACGAAAAGCGGCGGCGGGGGCGGTGGCGGGAGCGGCGGGGGCGGGGGCGGTAGTGGCGACAAGCGCGAGGGCAGTTCACGGGGCGATTTCGTCCGGACTATCGGCAAGCGTCTGAAGGTCAAACGGCCCAAGGTGTCTGGCCGGCAAAAGTCCAAGTCGGAAAACCGGGCCCGAAAGGCGTTCCGGACCATATCGTTCATACTGGGCGCGTTCGTCGCTTGCTGGACCCCGTACCACATACTGGCCCTGATCGAGGGTTTCTGTTCCAAGCCGCCGTGCACCAACGAACGGCTGTTCCTGTTCTCGTACTTCCTGTGCTACGCCAACAGCCCGATCAACCCGTTCTGCTACGCGTTGGCCAACCATCAGTTCAAAAAGACCCTGACCAGGCTAATGAAAGGCGATTTCCATATATCATAGACTTGGGCCACACGATCCACGTACAGGTAGACGTCGAATAACGTAACGACATACTAAGACTTTTTACGTGTTCCGGCAAGGATTTTGTTCCCGAAAAACCGTTTCTAAACCGAATGCACATAATGCATCGGACTATTTTTTAATTCGTTTACCAATTCAGCCGTAGTTTCGCCAACGCAATGTATATCGAATGTTTAGCAATACCCAAAAAAATTTAACCGATTTTAGATTTATAACAATACCTATGCGTATACGATTTAAACAATATCTTCTACTTTTTAATAAAGTAGGTATAGTATTATATATACTATACGTACTATAATATTAGATATTCCTCTGGGACGTGATAACCTTGTGGGTGCATATATATATCAACTTTATTACAAAAATGATAATAATAAATTCTGTAAAATACGCATATAGGTACTACATATTAGTATATATAGTAATTTTGTACATAATAAATATTCGCAATAGTCTTGAAAAAAATACTACCTACCATAATAATATTGGCTTATTATATATTAATCTATAAATACCCAATAAATAAAAATAAGTGTTTGACACATACAATTTAGATTAGATTTTTATAGACATTTTTAATAATGAAATAAAAATGGAATTGTGTAAATATAATTTATATATTATGTATTTAAAAACAGGGTAACATCAAATCTGTACTTTAAAATGTATAATTATTATTCTTAAAATATGTATCTATTGTTTCTTATATATATATTTTAAAAAATGTGATATTTATAATATTTAGAATCATCGCGACAATATTTACCAATGTAGTATAATATTTCGTTTGATTAGTATTAAAGCTTATTATAAAACGAATCCGATTCACGGATTAAATGAGCCCTAATCCGTAAATGGAATTCGTTTTTGCTAGAATGTATAATGAATGGTCAGTTGAATAATTTATCATTTAGTATTAGTTGACTAGCCTTTAAATAGGATAACATAATATAATTGTGTGTAAAGCGTCAAACAAATTAGTTAATGTACTCATATTACAATAAACAATAGACATTTTTAATTTATAAAAACTGTTGTTGCATTCCATATTGGACCTATTACTCTATAGTAATTATAAAAGTACATATTTTAGCGTTTAAACAATAACCAACAGGTAACCATAGGTACCTACGAAACCTTTTGAAACAATTGAAACTCGGCTAAACCAACATTCAGATAACGGTGACTATAAAAAAAAAATTAATTTTAAGTTTTTCACCAAAATTATAATTTAAAATACAACGACCATCGCCAAAGCACTATGAATATTCATATAAGGATAATATATAGAAAACGCAGACAATCAAGTTAAATAAATGTGCACGTGGAAACTGCTTCTAAAAATTTAAAACTTCACACAATAATCGGCGTGAGAAAATGTCCTTATAAAATTAGTATTTTTTATTTCTTTTTTAATAAAACTTACATCGTCTAAGAGTAAACACAATTTAGTATTTACTTATTAAATACATATTATAGCTAGGTGGTATATGCTTTACGTGTCTATTTATTCGGTTTATTAAAATGTTTTGACTTTTTTTAACAAAGGTACATCATTTTAGATTCTCTAAACGAAGAATGTTCAACATCAATTAATGTTTAAAAATATTTTTACTAGAAAGTGGATTTAAATGCCTTGAAAATACAAAAATGTATTAATAAAAAAGCCGGTCAGTAGATTGTGGAAGCACTTCGCTCGTCGGGTGTTATTGGTGGATGCACTTCGCTACTGGGCAGGGTACTTTTGGTGGATGTATTGAATTTGAAAGCAATGATAAATCATTGCATTCAATAAAACGATTCTGAGTGTAGCTTCGGTGTAGTATACATAACT
>JAIPRL010004138.1:0-40734 GCA_025469235.1 Pemphigus obesinymphae
TATATATATGCACATGTGTGCATATACGCACGCCTGTATATGCTTATGTCGCACTTTTATAATTTATATCGATTATAAAAACCAAAATTTTCTTTGTGATAGCCAGTCTCGCCCGCGAGGAGGTACTTGCAAGAGACCTCCGAAAAGACGAGATATAATATTGATGTTTTATATTGATATACGTTTACTATTGTATTAAAGTGTTTTGTATTAAGATTTGTTTTATTAATTTGTACGTCGAAACCTACATTGACGTATACGACAATATATATTTATATTTATTTCGGACTTTTTTTTATTGTTATACGTAATATATATATCACCTATATATAGTCGGTAATCCTAACTATTTATTAAATTATAAGGATTTTTCGTTTTATTTTCTACCTAAATAAAATGTACTTTTTCGTCACGAATTTTAAAAATATTTAGAAAATCAAAATATAACCTCTATAAAGTTTCAACAGTTAAAATAGAACAAATTTCTTATCAAAAACCTAAATACCAGAAAGTTCTTACTTTACTCCTTGTACCCAAAATAGCGTACATACCTAACTGAATATATTTAAAAAAACCACGCACACATAATTGTAAAACCAATACATTCAAAAATACGCAGAATCTAAAATCAGAATATATTATGATATTTTTTCCTATTTATCACAATTTTAACGTTGAAATATATATAGGATGCAATATGTATTTTATATCATTGTGCTCGGTTGTTTTAACTATTCTTCTTCTTTCGGTATTCAATCCTAATTTTGGTTTTGCAGTATTACACATTCTGTCCACTTGTCTCTATTACAAACTGGCTTCTTCAATTATTTTTAATTTGTCAGTCCCGAATCAAAAATCACTTGTTATCGATCATATCCTTAATCTCTTTTTCCATTTATCACTTTCTTTATACACTCCACACATATACTTTAATTAACCGTTTTTTTCACTTCTATGCTTTTATTGTTGATACTTAGTAGATTTATTTAGTTCATGAATACAGAATTATAATTTATTTCGACGATACACCATCCATATTGGTTAATTATACTACCCAGGTATCTAAATAATTCAACTTGATCGAGGCCCGTGGCTATGATTATCGATTTGGATTTTTAAATTATAAATTTGTTTTATTTTTTTGACACCATTGCCTTTATTTTTTTCTAATTGATTGTGAGGTCAAACTTTTGAAAACATCTCGCCATTTCTACTAGCGCTCTATTCAAATAATTTTAACAGTTGGCCAAATGAACTATGTTGTCTGCAAATCTTAGCAATAACACCAATTCTCCTACCAAATCTATGATTATTTTGTTTCTGATAAATGTCTTTGATTTTATTAATATACTATTCTACGTAAATATTAAATCATTTTGGTGATAGAAAACAACCCTGTCTTATACCTTTTTCGATTTTGGTTGTCTTTAATTTGTCCGACATTATTATATTAAATCCGATTGTTCTTTATATATATTGTGTGTTATGTGTCTTTTGTACCATTAGATTCAGAGTTCTAAGTTCACTGAAACATTAGACCATTGTTTTCTCATGGAAGAAATTATAATATTTTTCTTAAAATCATACTTAAACAGTTAGTTTTTAAATCTTAGATCTGCATTTGGAATCAGTTCCGATATTATATATTATACACCTGCGTTGCTCTTTGTATGTCTGCTGGATAATGGTTATTACATAAAGCAGTAATTTTTCCTTCGTGATACATATCTTCAAAATACTATTTTAATTAGAGAGTTTTCGCATAACACCGGTTAAAATAACGTTAGACTCCATTAACGTTATTTTCCAAAATATATCTGTGCGCATGCGCTCTAAAAATCAATGTCGTTATTTCATTACAGTAATCGGTTATTTGAAATCACTCATTGGTTACGACAAATTAATTTATTGTATCTGCTAATCGGTTATTATGACATAGATGTTAAAGAAAATGAATGTCTATGGTTAGTTATTATCATTAATCATTATCATACATCACGTTTGATATTAAAAAACAAATTATTTAATTTCGATCTAAATAATATAAACGATTGTACGACAATGCAAAAACTAAAGTTTCATGTATAAAGCTTAATATTTTAACGTTTAGTTTAACCAAACACTATTTTTACCTTTTTACATCTGTTATGCAAAAACTCCGTATTAAAATGAAATGATAAATGACTATTTTGACAAAATCAAAAAAATTTATGTTTCTTTAATTTTTAATGAATCTATGTCTATGTAAATTAAACCTTTTTAAAACACTACAGTATTGTCCCTATAAAATCAAATTTTTTTCTAAAATGTAAACGATGAAAATATACTTAAAAAAAATTGTGACTATATCATTGAGTTTTATTAATTATTTTGTTAACTACGACCTCTTAATTTATAGTAAATTAGATTAGCACATTTACGAAATACGGTGCGTTGCCAACCAAGTGTTACATGCGTTATCTCATTTTTCATACCTACTTTATATTATAATAACTGTGTTAATTTACTACATTTGAGAGTTCCGGTTCACAAAAAAGTTAACTAAAATCAATGATTTAATTGCCATTTTTTTTTTCTATGTAAATAAATATTAAAACGGGTATAACAAAAAAAAAAAAAAATCGTATTTTTAGTTACAGGACTGGAATATTTACATAAACAAATAGGTACATCCTGAAAAATAAAAACCGCATTGAATTTAGATTTTTCTCTTTGATCATAATACCTATACTCATTAATTTTTTTATAATAATAATTAAAATACACAGCGTACAGATATTTTTGTCAATATAATATATATTTAATATAACTAACTATGTATAAAGTAAATTGGCTGGAAATTATGTTTAATATGCTCAAGTAATAATAATATTATATAGTGTATAACGATATTTGATACTTATTGATGATTATATTAGCGAGACTTCCATTTCATAGTAATTATTGAAGGAACTTCTAGGCGACATTGTTTAAGTTTGATTATATAATAGTATAATACTGTTATGTACAAAATGTAATAGTCTACTCAAAATTTCTCAAGATTACAATACATTAAATTTATATAAGCACTATAGTTGTAACGACTTTTCATGATTATTATACAAAATAACTATACTGTTTGAATATAAACGATTCAACTTAATTGGACAATAATAATTGGTTTATTGCCTTTAAGAAATTAAACCATATACTTATAAACATAGTTAAGTTGTAAATCTAATAGAAAAGTGGCAAGTAGGGGAAAGAACTTCGTTCGTCGAATGAGATACTGGTATTGAATATATTCAATTTGAAAGCAATTATAAATCATTACATTTTAGCGATTTTCAGTGTTATAATATACGTATATATTATATATACTTATTTATATACGCGTAAATAAATCTGTAAAAAAAATGGCACCATCTATATTACTTTAATGTCAGCATATTATATGATTTATTTTAGTAATAATGTATATTATCCATAGGAACTTGATTTTAATTATTTAATTTAAGAAAGTTATAAAAAGTGGTTTTCCTTTATTTTGCTGGAAAAATGAAAAAATTACCACTGGAAAATTTCATATAGAAAGTGTTTTCAATCAAAAAATGTTCTTTAGTCAAAACTCACTTGATTGTTTTCATGCGCAAAGTTGTATTCAGAAATAAAAAATAACCTCATTGTAAAACAAAATAGACTCCTCGTTTCGTTCAAAATTTAAAATTATTATCCATATTATAGACAATAGATATTAATGATATATTATAAAGAGTAAGGATGAGAAATTATAATAATAACTAGTTTGTCAGTTTTGGTTGACCCAAAATAGTTTGGAGAGAAGGCGAAGGAGACGAAGAAAAGTTTCAATTTAAGAAACTTTAAAATATTGCGAGGATTCGATCAAAAAAACAATGAATAAAGTAAAATCATAATTCTGTAAAATTGTTAATCAATTAATGTATATTATGTGTAATCTAAAAAGTAATATATTAACTGATAATGTATGAAAGTTTAATTATTAACAAAAATAGTTAATACACCTACTAGTGTAAAACTTAAATATTAATTATTATTAATTAGTTTTGGGGAAAAAAAATTACCTACATTTATCGATGTTTTCAATATTTATTGTTTAATATTTAGTACATGTATTAACATTAAAATAATTAAAAGAGAGAATATAAAGGGGTGACGGACCACCAGTTGTACATACATGAGACTATTTACAATAGTACGATGTTAATTATCATATGTTAATTCCATATCATTCCAATTTTTAAATAAATTTAACATAAAATAAAATATACTCCCTAATGCAGCTAAATCTTTACAAAAATGTAATTAAAAAAAAAAATGGCATGATGCATATGACGCCAATTTTTTATGAAACAAGTAAAATTGTAATAGCATTTATTTTTATTATAATAACATTATATAATTCCAATATTCTAATCTTAAAATTTTGACTGAATTCCTAGCTGTCATTCATTAAATTAATTATTTTCTGTCACAATTTGACACGTTTGTTAAAAACTTATGAAACTTTTAAAATGTAATTATTTTTTAAATATCATCACTATTATTTATTCAAAAGTTATAATTATACACTAATCTGGTTTATGATAATAGATAATTCATTGAATATGTTCTAAATTATAAATTAGGTACATAAACTTAAGAGAAGAGTGATGAGAATAATACTACCCCATAAAAATATGATATAAATAATTTCGATATCACAATTTTTTACTTCTTATAGTCCTTAGCGTACAATTATAGAAAAAGAACTTATATTGTTTTCAGAAATTAACAAGTTACTACATATTTGTTTATCATGTTAATTAGTTAATTATAATATATCCTATGGAGTGCTATATAATGCACGAATTTCGATTTTATTATATAATTTCCTCATCAGTAAATCAACAGTAAATATAAATGTATCCGCAGGATATCAATATTGATTGTTGGCACAATGGCATACGCACAGCATGACTTTAGACACACTCAAGGATATTTAAAATAAAAATAGCATCCTGCGGACATATATGATGGAAGTTTATCTTTCGTCCTATCGGACCTTGAATAAGATTTGGAAGCAAAGAAAATAATTACATTCCAAAAAAATATTTTGTGTGCAAAATTCAATATAATATTATAAATAAAAAAAAAAATTGACTACAAGACAACTTAAATTTTCATGATTATTATGTAATAGTTTTTATCGTATATTTGAATATATTTTTCCGAGTTTCAAAGTAAAGAGCAAATTGGATAAATATATAATGACTTATCTTTTCTTTTATATTTAAAATAATAATATTGCACTAACCTGACCGTGAACCAAAGTGAAAAAGGATCAATTTTCATCATACATATGTATTTGAGCGATTTCTTCCTATGCAATTATAATATATTTTCGTTAAAAAAAATTTTTCGTTTACGCTTAAGAGGAAGCCACATCATCCATTTTTAAGGGGTTATTTTCAGAATTTTTTTAAAATATGAAAGTTTTACAATTAAAAATGTTAAACTTCATTTTAAAATTGACTTAAAAATAGTTCAATAACTGTATTACTTTTATCGTTGTTTAATCATGGGATTTGTTCAAAAATATGTTTAGGAAAATTAAAGGAAACGAATTTTAAAGTGGTTTTAAAGAAAATACACCTATTGTAAATGATCTCATCGATCTTTACTGGTAGTTTAGTTATATTGTTCAATATTGTTTGTACAAAATACCTTATTTTTTACTTTTTTAATTGATTTAAACGTTTTATTAATTAATATTTTTCAAAATATCAATAAGATAGTCTCTAAAATATTATTTTTTATTTATTTAATAATAGGTTTTTTAACTTTAAAATCACTTTATAGGGTAGTTTTGTTGGTTTTTCTTGGACATGTTTTTGCTACTGAAAGTCATTGGTGTGGCGTCCTCTTAAGTATACTACTGCGGTACAATCGAAAAGTGAAATTTTTAAAGATCCAACTATAACTAATTATCTATCGAAACGTTATTACTCCAAAACTTCTGATGGATTCCTCTTACCCGAGAAAATATTGTGTACACTATATACAGATTATAGATAGAAAAAAAATAAAAACTATATTTTAAAAACATTATGTCAATCATTATAAACATTCCTAGCTTCTCTTAGAATCTATAATTGACATTATCATCATAGATATTTTATTGTAAGGTATATTATTCCAGCAATTTTATCTCAATGAAACGAACGATTCGTTAATGTGGTATATACGAGTATATTTGGTGGATATTGTATTGTTATTTAACACGTGAAATAGAACATTCTCGAGTTCAAATTCAATTGTATATAAACATGTGTATGTTGTCTTCTGTTATATCTTTGTCTACGGAATACAATTCGGATATACGTAAAATAATTATTATTTTATTCCGTGCACTTTCCACCGTCATCCATTACGCGTATATTCTCGTTAAAACGATCTCGCGCGGAAAACACATAACACGAGCCTTGAACATGACTGATGGACATGAAAAAAACATTTCATTTTTCACGACTAAATTCTCGTGCGACTATAATTATTATTCAACTAGACACGTGGAACGCGGAGCGAAACTATATATACAGTTACTGTACGACATTTCAATAATTTAATGAGGATTTTATATACTGTTTTAATGGTGTATTTCTCAATACTACCGAGATTCGTATGATTTTTATTTGAAATTTATTTAAAAACTCGTATTATTTACGTCGACTAACTTCGACCCCACTAAAATCACCCGTCAGAAACCGACTCGTGTTCGGGTTTTCGCACAAGTTGTAATTATGCTACTGTTTTAGCGTCGAACTTTTCGAAACGCAAAAGTCATGAATTTCACGATTTAGCGGGTGATTATATAACGATGATTATCGAAGCGTAATCGTCTCATTTTCATACGAAAAAAATTTTTCAACATTTTCCAATGCTTTTTTAAATGTAAAAAGTTCTCTTCACATTCGATTTCAAACTAAAAATTAAAATTGCACCCCGTTATATGCGGGTGTTTCTTCGTACGCGACGCGACTCAATTAGTTTTCGGCAATCTCCGAGATTTAATTTTTGCTAGGGAAAAAAAACTCTTTTTCGAGTTAACTTGTTTTAAATTGGTCAACTTGACTGAATACCATAAAAGTCCTTTCGGGTATTTTATTTCCCTTTGTTCGCGGGATCGTCATATCTTGAATCACAGACCAATTGTTTCGAACTCTCGAAAAAGTGTCCAAAGGATATATATATATATATATATATATATATAGCTATCTATATATTTTTTTTTTTATTGCAGCGAGTTTCTGTCTGTTCAGCACTCAGGGCGAAAAGTTTGTTCACAAAAGCCGCGTTCTGGCGTATCCCGGCGATGTTTTATTTCGCGAATCCATCTTATCTGACACAAAAGTTCGTGTCTTTAAACAACCATAGACTAATGTAATTTAATTAAGGTCGGCCGCTCGAATTCCGTTGTCAACAAATTATTTATCGGAAGAACGATTGTCGATGAACGGGAAAAGTTTGATTAATAATAATGTATCGGCGTATATGGTGCAGTGGAAACGCTTTGTCGTGGATAAATGTGACCGAATAATAGCTGTAGCCGTCGTAAGAAAATAGAAATCTTCGTGAGACACCGAGGCGTATAATTTTCAATAAAAAGCTCTCAAGTCCGTCCAGGCGGAATCAATAAAAGTAGATATATATATATATCGATCCCGACGAACCCGTTGTCGACTCTAAACATGGTGACATTACATGACGTAATGGAATTCATAAAAAAGTACGGGCTGGTGAACATTAATTATTTTTGAAAAAATATTACATAAAAAAAACAGTATAAATCGGTGCAGGTACCGTACTTTAATGTATCGGTTATTTATACGTTTTATCAGAATCTTTGAAAATATCTTTGTTTGAGTAATTTTCGCATGTCTTGTGAGCTCGTCGGGATATCCACTGCTATACAGCATGTACACGTGTGTTGTGTTGTCGTTTTAGGACGTCTTGGAAAATTAATTTTCGTTCATTAATCGCGTGCGCCCAAGACGGCGTCCGATCGGAGTTGTCCAATTAACAAGGACGGATAAGCGTCGTCTATAGCGCCCGCGAACACCAGAATACTTTCGCATTGCGTCTAATTACTCGATCCCAAAAATGTCAGATTAAACCACGGTCGAAAAGTGGGAATTGTTTGGCGGACTCCGAGTTAAAGCGATTGCTCTCCGTCTTACCAAATTGCGTCAGAAAGACACGAAGATTAATTTCACAGTAAACGCAACCGCAATTTCGAACTAGGGCCGGCGCGCGCCGTTCGCTAATCGCCCGACTTAAACGAATACCGTTTACACCTCTTTCGTCCTTTCCGTGAAAACGAAATAATACAATTTACTCGCTGGTGATCCAACGAACCGCATCTCGTTTAAACGGTTTTTAACCGCATTTCCATGTGGTTTAAAACGCGTACCGTGTAAAGGATATATACCAGCTTTCGGGCGAATGCCCGGAAAACTCTCAATCGAGACCATTTAGGTATATGAGGGACGGTGGGGGGAGTCATTGATCAAAACGAACCGAGTGACATTGGGAAAATCGAGCAATACTTCATCTGTGGTCTTATTGTAAAAAAGCGGGCTATCAATTTCTGCTGAATAAATAATTTTAATAATAATTTGTTGTGTAAAAAAATTATTTAAAATTAACGATTTTTTCAAATACACACTAGGTGCACTGTCTACAATAATTTAGTACACATAGCCAAACGTTCTTCTGCGTAAATGGACAACCATTGGGTTGAATGAAAATCTACCTATTTGTCAGGAAATAGCAAAGAGCCGTCTAATCAAGAAACTGAAATCAAGTAAACCTACTTTGCGTGCTGCTAAATAGCTCTATATGCTTCTGTGAACATAATTTTCAAGCGAAAATATCTTGGAAAGATGACTGGGATAAGTTTAAACTGGATAGTTTTCATATTATATCTGACGTTAGATTAATTGCCACCCATTTTCATAAAACTAGACGAATTACGTTCCTGTAATATTTTAAGACTAGGTGGATTACGTTTCATCTTGATTTGACCATTAGCATTAGGTACCTAAAAGACACAACCAGAAGGTTGGTCATATAATTAGTTGATTGTTGAAAAATATGGTTATACTAGCATAATAAATTTTTAGTTATTACTTGGGTAATAATTAAAGTTATAGAGATAAGAACGAAGGCTCTATTACACTACCGCTGTGTCAAGTACGACGTGTTTGCGTACGATGTTTTTTATGATTAGTATTTCATACTATCATAAACGTTTATAGTATAAAATATAATATTTTTCATTTGATTTTGTTACTATTATTATTATTTTATCCCGATCGATCAAATAGTAAGAAAATCAAAATGATAATTATAATTAGAGCCCGGATTTCAATGCTAAGTGAATATTATGTAGATAATTGTTTTAATAAAACTATAAATTATATCCGAAAATATATTGAAAATAATAAAATATAACGTATAATTTAACATACTATTATTTTTATATTTTAGTATATTTAAAATTAATACAATCCCAAGAGCTGTAATGATGTTATTCACCAGTCAAAACCTGCATTGACAAAATGTTCATTTAAATTTTTTAGTCATATTTTAATTAATTGGAAATGTTTAAACTTCCTTTAATATTCAAATATGTATTTAATTAATTTTTTGTAAGTAATAATAAAAAATAATTATAAAATGGGTCATTTTTTACGGAATTTTTAGATATTTTTAGAATATTTTTTGGTCGTTTTTAGAGCATTTAAATCCGGGCTCCAATTATAATGATTTTGGGGATGTAATTCACCTAATTGGAAAAAATATCGTAACTACGTATTTACATTTTTTTGTTGGGCAATTTGAACAATCCGGTTATATTTGAAACCTCAGACACTATAAATTGTCAATATTTACGTTTTAAAACATGATCTACATTAAATGGTCTTAGGATGGGGCATAGACCAACACTATATGCTTCATAAATGGGGACCCGCTGAATCACCAGAATGTAACTGTGGCATAGATAATCAAACAATCAAGTACCTACATAATCTCTGAATAGCCTAAACATGCTTTCTATAGCACCACTGAAGATGTTTTACAACCTAGTCCTGAGGGTATTCAGTGGATTAAAGATTTAGACTTAAGTTTATAAATATAAATATCATGATTATACAAGACAATGTTACCACCTACTCTGTAAACTAATTATTTAAATAGGTAAATTGTTATTTTATTTAATCTATAAATAGTAATAAAAAATGTTATATTTTTGTAAAATGCAAATGTAAATTATAAAATCTAAAATTTACTACCATGTAAAAATAAAATAAATTTGAGTATTTTGCAAAACGTACTACGTCCCACATAAAACCATATCTATGTTTTAAATCCTTGTACAAAAACGTACTATATACCATAATTTATTAAAAAAAACATGCTATTTGATCTTTGAGCAAATAGCATAGAAAGTCCCAATTTATAACTATGGTATAGCAGTTATACTTATACAAAAAATGTGATAAATTAAGTTTTTATTTATATGAAGAAATATTGATTCGTTTTATCAATATACAATTATTTTAGTTATGTGAGATTTTTCTGTCCATGTGTAAATATTTTTTAACATATTTTTCAATTTAATAAAAATAACTCATGTTTTAAATGTTATAAATTACGTACAAAGATAGAACATGCTAGTTTTCACGTGAAATTCATATACAAGATACAGCTTATCATATTTTTATCAAAACGTACTCAGTGATACACTCTTCATGATAAAAATTTATATAACGTGCGTACTGCGTTTTGATATAAATAAGCTAATGGAAATTAGAAGTAAAGTAAAATAAACCTACAAAATAGATTAAAATTAATTTGAACTTGAAAATAATTTTAAATGTTTTTTATTAATTTATCGTGTTTTGGATATGTCCTTTTTCTTTCCTACAAATCATAATGAAAAATCGACATTTATGGAAAATTAATAAATGTAATTTAGCACCTTTTGGATGATAATTCTCATATACCTTGTGACAATTAGTCAAATTTAAAAGGTTATTGATGATTAAAAAAAAAAAATCACTTTAGTTCTCACAGATGACAAATGACATGGTTTATGTCCCTAAAATGAAAATTTAGTCGTTTGAATATAAAACGAAAATTACTGAAAAAAAAAATATTGACAGACATGCAATTAAATGTTTATATTGATTGAATTTTAGTTATTATAAATGCAAGAAAAGGTTGAGTTTTTACACATTAGATATCATTAAATACGTCCCTGATACCATATACAAATATCAGTATTTTATTATTGACTTCAAATCATTTTATATTCTTCTATATCCTCTGAACCGGTAGACGAGATTTCCAAATGGGAAAGAAAAAGTTTTAAACAATAAAACAATTATTATTAAATATAATTTAATTTATACGGTTTAATAAATTGACCATGTCACGGACATGGAATAAACATGACATTATCAGAGTACCTTCCTACTTATTGCTTTGTTTTAAAACAACAACAATAGCGTTTGACTTTTTATAGTTATATCCAAATCAATCATAAACATTAAAATTGTATAAAAATAGTCACGTTATGTTAAACGTAAAAAATATAAACACTTATTTGTGCTGTCATCGAAAAAGTGAACCCTTCTCATATTTATTTATAGAAACATTACGTAATATACGAATAGACACGTGAGGTATGGGCTACATTTTGAGAGAGAAAAATTAAAGATGAACTTGTCTAAACAAGAAAGATAGATTCTATATAGTGAATTCCTCGGAGAAAAAAAATGTGAATTTATTGTTCTAAACAATAAACTTGCAGTAACCACTAATGATACGCATTATAATTGTCTACAGTCATTTCAAGTCAAATGTCAAGTCAAAAATGACTTGATTTCAAGCTAATCAAATAGGTATATTATAATATTAATTAGTCTTTGAAAGGCATTATAGTAGCAAATTTTTATTCGTATTCAATAATTAGTTTTTGATTAGTGGGCACTCAGAAATCCACAATTCATATATATATTCTAATATTATGTAAATTTTAGTATATTTAGTTTATCTTTTTTATTTTTAGGTATCTATATATAAGTATAACTGTAAGATTTACTTGAGGATACTATTGAAAAACTAGTTCCAAAAATGTAGTTGAATTAAACATTGATATAATCTCCACATTTTGCAAAAAAAATCAATTTTGAAATATCATTATTGTATATTATGTTATACATATAAATTAATCCAAATTTAGTCAATAGAATTACTAATTTTTCATAATATATCAATATAATATTTAGATACTGGAATCAACGAAAAATTTAATCATAGGTATTGCAACTATATTTATAAATAAAACTAGGTTTTATAACGCATTTTAAATTTACTTGGTAATGAAAGAACATCTAGATTTTTGTTTGAAACAATTTCACTGAAAAAGTATTAAATAAAATTGTGCTTAAAATACTATCGAAAAAAATTTTTAGAAATATATTTAATAAAGTATTCAATTGCATACAATCTAAATACTTTAACTAAAATAATTTATAAATTTTTACAAAGTATTAAGTTTCTATATAGGTACATTAGTATACCTTATAACCTTGTGTCCGTCTGTTCAAAAATTTCGGCTGCATCTAAATTACATGCCGCAGAAAACAATAAAGGCAGGTAGTATCCAAATTGCATATAGGGTTTAAAATGGATCTATCCAAATCGCATGCAGCGTTTAAAATGGATCTGTTGAATTTTTTTTTAAAGATTTAAACAAAATACGCCTAGAAATAGTTGGAAAGAAAGAATTAATAATTACGATTTTGTCACAATATGAAAAAATAACAATTTCAAGATTTGAGTTTGTTCAGAAGACAGCAATTATTGTTTTACCAAAAACTAAATATTATTTTTAGTTTTATGTAAATGTAATTAAAATTATAATTTATTCAATATGGCGTAATTCAAAAATGTAAAAATCAAAACATTTTAGTGTTACAATTAGATTACGTAGTTAAGTTATTTATTATATTGTTATATATGTTTATATTATTAGGATCTATTTTAAACGCTGCGTAGAATTCAGGCTTTTTTATTTTTTGCATGCAATTTAGATTTTTGCGATGCTCCGAAAGATTCGTTGTGTTAGTAACAAGAGATAATGTTGATTTAACAATGAACCATCCTTATAATTATTTAGTCATGCGAGTATACTTGTATTTACTAGGGTGACAGAAAGTGGGATATCGCTTATACACTCGAAGAGACTGGCGGAAGAGTGTATTTTTCCCAACTTCCGTATATCCTTAAAACTCGTCGTAATTACTAATATCTATATTTATGGATATTTTTTTAGTTTTGTTGTTTTAACATTTATTTTATCGAATTATAGTTAACTGTTTTTATAACATAGTTAACGAATTAACTGAAAAATACGTATAAAACCGGAAATTTAGCACGTTCCCACAGTGGGCATTCCTAATTCGTTTTTTCCAATAACATCATACTGGTCACACACCATCATTAACATTTTTTAATAAGTATTTTTAGGAAAATTACATTATTTTAAAATTATTTTCTTACTGTGGCTCTGTTATCGGAAAATTCGGAAATTTCCATCTCAACACCGGAATACGGACCTCCGATCTTATGGCACCATACTCACGCCTAAGTCCATTGCACTATCTTAAGTCGATAGATATGCCTTCGGTTTATAAAATTTACTTTCAAAATGTTTGCAAAAGATCACTTTTACAATATCTCTCGTTAACCATAATAAAATATTTACACCGTGTGTTGTCCAAAGTAGGTATATTATATATAATAAGACATATATATGTCAAATTAAAAATACAATCACTTTTAAAATACTGAGCGGATGCTAGGTGTTATTCGTTACCCAAGTAAGAAATATTTCGTTTCAGTTTGTCAACAGGTATCATACAAACACCCTTCAAATGTTTGCGACGACATCGCGTTCGGAGTACCACAGAACTTTATTCGACACATATAAGGTACAATATAATATTTATTTCTTTTCCCCAGGCACACTGATACTTTCTAAAGTTACACTCGACATGGCAGTTTCACTGGTTATAATATATTATAAACGTTCACCTTGTGGTATACACGATATGACGAGTTTGAGTTCTCCAAATTGAAATTATTCGTTTGTTTTGAATCATTGTTGATCTTCCTAATATCTGAAACGCGTTTCCTTAACCGCAATAATTGTGATTAATAAAACCACCGTCAACTTACGAATTTTCAATATTAATTACAATGTTCTTCTCGCTTCAGTATCCAATATTATTGTACTTTCTTAGCAAAACCGCAAACAATGGATTTGGCCTATGGATTGACTGCTAGTATGTATGGAAACGTGAATTTCCATAATAATAATAACAATTATTATTATTATTATTATTATAATTATTATTATTATTATTATTATTATTACTAATACTAATTAACACAGGGATTAAAGTCCTTAGGGTCGGCCACTAAAGGATACGCAATCTTGTCCTCCGTCAAAGTGTAACCGAAAATATATCTATCTGTGGGGTACCCGACTGTTATGTCGATGTTATTACTCTGAAAAAACATCATACATTTTGGAAAATTTTATACATAAGGTACTTAATCGACGATAATGAATTTAAATGTTAAATTTTGAATACCAAAAAAATCAGCAAAGGAAATTCGTTTTTTTCAGATATAATTGTATTCCAATTGATGTCATAAGCAAGACTGGGCAAATTAATGAAATTTTCAACTCGTTAATTTAAATTAATATTTACTAATATCTTTTTTTATTAACTATATATGTTATGAGTTAATTTTGGAAAAAAGTAACTTAACTTGGTTAAAATTTGAAATTTTCTAATGAACATTAAGAAAATTAGAAAATACTTATCAGCGGCTAAAATGCCTATATTTTTGTATTCATGCTAATACTAATATGAAACAGACAGTATTATTTAATTATATTTTAAATATTGGTTAGACACAATTAATAATATATGTACATCAACACAAAAATTATCGACAGTTTTGACTCGAAAACTAAAATGGTCTGTATCTCTTGAGCCAATAAAACGAAAATGTACCGTATGTCTTCCTGTACCCATCATAATTTTGATATATCATGAATGTAAATTTCTCAAAACAACAATATTAAATTTCATCTAAATATTATAAAAATAATGCGAAAATAATGAGACTCATTATATTCGCATTAATTTTATTATGAAAACCGCGAATAATATACTAATACTAATAATAATACTATAGTTTTCTTATAATCCTATTTACTAGTATAAAATATAAACAATAATAATAAACCAAAAAGTAGAGTTAATAAAATGTTCTATACTAAAGAGTAAAAACTTCTTCCAGAAAATTTTGAATTATTCATCGAACAAAATTTTACTTAATGTAGTTAATTTTGTATAAAGTTAACTTGTTAAATTTTCAAAAATAGTAATTTATTAAATTAAAAGTTAATTTGAAAAAAAATAACATATTAAGTAACGCATTTCTAACTTAATACATTTTATTAATGCACAACCTTGTTCATAAGTTACTATTACAAATTATTGTGATAATATTGTTAAATATCTGGGAGTGATAGTATTTTGTGGCAGCAAATATAATATGTACCGTTTTGTAAATTGTTCGGTTACAATTATTTGAATAATAGCTATTGTTTAAATACTTTTAAAGTATTTGTCAAACATTCTGAATTTTTTTTTTAAAGTATTTTTCAGGAATATAAATACTTGTATTCGAATACTAATAAAATATTCCGTTAGATTAAATTATGATAAATATTTCAATAATATGCTGGATGAAATATTAATATCTAATAGGTATATATATTGTATATTGTATATAATATAGACTTAAAAGTAATATATAAATAATGATCTTGAATTTATATTATTGACAATAACGTAAAGTATAATTACGTACGTAAATATAGTGTATGTAATGTATTAATTAATGTACATTGTACATTTCTAAATTCTTAAACTTTAAAATATAATTTTTTTATAAGTATCTGGAAAGTATTTTCTATACATTATCATGCAAAGCATAAGTGTTTAAATAATTTTTAAGACTATTTTTTATAAGAAATCAAATACATGATTATTAATACTGAAAATTTAAAGGTCCAAAATCAAATACTCACTATACTCCAGTAAACAGAAAAATTGAATTCTTCTCACACGTTTCCCGAAACTAAAAAAATGGTCTATAATAATTTATTAGGGACATTTTTGGCTCTGAAAATTTCTTTAAAACATTATTCTACTTCTTGGAGCTTTTTTGAAATATTAGACCTGGTGGAGTAGATAATTTCCAATATAGACAATTATATGTTGTAAATCTTATATAATTCATAAATAAACGTTATAGTGTGTGAGCTATAATCACTCTAAATTTTCAGAAATTCCAAAAGTTCCCTAAATTGTTTTTAAATTTACCCTCTTAAATGTTAAGAAACTACTAAGGAAAGATTTTGTCTAGTACTTTCAGTGGTCCGATTACAATTTTGCTGAATGAGTTATATTCATCACCTTTTTTACTAGGTTATGTAGGAAAAATATTTTACGAATTTTACAACTTAATATATATTAATATATAATATTTATTCTGTATATGGTTAAAAAAGATCTTTTGTTTCTTAAATAATTAAAAGACTTTATTGAATAAGAAAAAATGTTTTATTATATAGTCCATAAAATAGACTTATAAGCTTACACACATATTAAAACACTAATCGGACATCGAAAAGTATTTAAATATTTATTTAAATATTTTGATTGTTGGTCTAAAAATGCGAAGAAAATACGGGGTGCTCCAACAACCTTAAGGCATTTTATACCCCTTGCAATCATAAACTCAACCAAAATAACTGTTTTTAATAATACGGGGTTCACGATAGAAACCGTTAAATATTAGGAATACTATTACATAATTTATTGACGAGTACGTTATGTTTTCACCGATTACTGTAACCACTTACTGAGACCACTCGCATTTTTATAATAAAAAAATCGTGAATAATGGTACTATATTATGGCTATATAAACATTATTTTTTGGAGAAATAATTCACAAATTCCCTTTATACACTATACGAAACAGTTGTATTTAAAGCATTCCTGTACGTTTAATTTATATCGATGACTTATCAATAACAGGTAAATAAACACTTCATATACTAATAATATATGTGTCATTATATGTTCAAAAATACTATACCATAACAATTGCTCGTATACCTAACTGTTTATTTACTTCCAAGTTAAATATTATTAATATTACATACTGAATTATGTATTTTCATTTAAGAGGACGTTGCACCCACATTTAATTTCTCCGTCTATCTAATGGGCAACATAGCAAAATTACACTGCGCAAAACAATAAATGTGATGTCTACGTTAAATACATAATTAGCTAAAACATCTATTACCAATTTTAAAAAGGGGAATATTTTTTAAAAATCACATATTCTTTTCGTAGAATATTGTGTAACAACGAAGTCACAGCATTTTAAGTTTTCCTTTTTTTTAAAACGCTGTAACTTCTTTGATAAACAATATTTTATAAAAAGGATAAGTATTTTCTTGAAAATAATCTTTTCATTAAAATTTGTAATAATTGTTCTAATTTTAACGTAGACACCACTTTTATTGTCTTGCGTAGTGTAATTTTGCTATATTGCCTATTAGATGAACGGAAACAACAAATGCGGGATGACATCCTCTTCAAGGTATGGAGTCAATAATTTGCTATCTCTACCAAACATAGGCAATATTTATTAATTAAATCATAAATTTAGTATTCAGTCTCAATACCATTAATCTTATATGATATACAAAATAAGGACTTTTTAATTTTTTTTTCGCTTAAGATAACGAAAAATTCAGTTAGTATATGACAATTATTTGTAAATTTCCAAATCGTGTAAATTAAATTTTGGCAAAATTTAGAGGGATAGAAATATAAACATGTAGAAAAGCAATGTAAATTGCACCGAAAATTTAACGTATTTGCAGATAACACTACTACAGTATTATTTGATAAAAATAAGAAATGGAAATAAATTCATAATTAACTTTTTAAAATAATAATACAATTATATGACTAAAATATTTTTACTTTAATTAACTATTTTTATTCAACATTTCGGTTAATTTTTGATTTTAGTTCGATATCGATAATACTCAAAAATATGTATATTGTTATTCTAAACACTTGGAAATTCATATAGAATAAAAAAAATTAATTCCATAAAAATATGATTTATTTTATTTGGTAAATATATATTTTGATAACTATGATTACTATAATAATGATAACTATCATCCTCAGTACATAATATCTACTACTTAAGTTTGCTAAATACGTATTTACCAAGTAAAGGTAAATAATATTTTTTATGGAATTGAGTTTTTTAATTTTATTATTAGAAAATCCATAAATAATATACTTTTATAAACATGATAATTCATAAATTAAAATTTCTGGAATTAATTGAAATGAAAAACACATTTTGGTTAGTATATTTGTAATAAAAATGACGTTCGTACTGCAATATATGCAATCCCATAACATTATAACTCCCACGGTGAAACGATATAAAATATAAAAACAATAAAAATATTGAACTATATAACGAATGTATATTATTATAAGTCAGTTCATAACTGGAAACCGTTGGGAGGAGCGAAATGATAAAAGAACAAAACATTTTTCAAGGGTGTATTTTTTTATTTTATTATTAATTTATATACTATGATTTGTTATAAAATAAGTTATTGCATTTTTATTTTATTAAAAAATATAATATGACTTTTTTTTTTAGAGAAGTAGCAAGATTTATTAAGCTTAAGTGGGATCAGCGAAAAAAAAACCTATGTAGATACATCACACAATACAGTTGATTTTTTTCATATAATTTTTATATTTTTATCTAGTTACCAGGCCTACGAAACTGTTCGAAAATCCTCATTGTTTAGCCACAAGCAGATTGTTATGATCTTAAATGAATTGAAGGGGGTAATATTTTAAGTGGTAATGAAGTATTCAACGTGTTTTTTACGTTATGAATTCATAATAAAGGTTCTGATTAATTAGAAAATTAAAAATAAAAACAATTTTCTAAATAAATGTTTTAAAATTTATCAACACAATATAAAAAATACAGAATATAGGATACGTAGAATACTATATTATAAAATCAAATCTGTATTTTAAAATTTTATATCGGACGATATAATAGAGGGGGACCGGGGTCGGATAAATAGGGTTTTTAATTTAAATATAGATAACATTAATTATTTAAAAATATATCGAGGAAATACAAATGACTTAAGGGTAAACTTGATTATTTTTTTTTTTGAAAGTTTGAGATTTCAAAATTCTATATATTGGTAATTCATAAATATTTATAAATAGGTAATTAATGAAAGAATTTAATTTTTGATTTTTTTGTATTCTATAACATTAAAAACTGTATGATTTTTGTATGATATTTTATCGATAAAACTAATTGTAATATTTATTAACTATTTGCATAAAGAAGAATGTCGAAAACAATAAGTCATTAAACGATTCTGAGGATTAAAAAACAAATATTAATTATTTTAAACATTGACATAATAATTAAGTACTATCGTAAAGTTAGTTATTATTGCATAATAATATTTATAACTTAGGTTACAAATTATACACTACAACTCTGCTATAAAACTTAATTTCATGTTAATTGTATAAATGAATTATTATTATGACAATAAAAGTGAAAAATAAGTACAGGATGAATTTCATATTTTTATCTAAGTAAGTATAATTTTATAAAATTAACAAAAAAAATATTTTATTAAGACTTATTATATGAATATGTACTTATTATAACTTTCAATTTTCAAAAATAGTCCTAAAATTAGTTGGCTGATATTAGTTATCTGATGAGTAATCAGATTAAATCATATTAAACATAAACCTATATATATATATATAGTATTAGTATTATTATAATAAAGCTTGTTATTTTTCATTACACATTTTATTTTTCAAACTTCTTAACTCAAATTCTTATTTTACAAGAAATTTCTTGTTACCTATTTACAAAAGCCTGTTGCATGTTTAATTCTCGAGTATAATATGTGTTCTAGTAGGTATTCAAAATACTTGGATTATTTAGAAAATGCTGCTTGTTGTTTTGGATTTTAGTGACTACAGGTGCAAGAACAAAAAAAAAAAAAGCATATTATATTATAAAATAAATCTAATATCTTAAAAAATCATTATTATCAATATAAGTCTTATTTACTGAATAAATCATTCTATAAATACAAGTAGAACCACTGACAGATTTATTATAGAAATTTTGTACATGAAAATTTTATCAATAATGTACATTTTTACTATTCTATTCTTATGAGTGGGATAATACAAGATTTAGTGGCGTGCTCAGAATTTTAAAATAGCGGGGAATATTTTCTTAAAAATTAATACATCTATATCAGAAAAAAAAAGGTAATTTGTGTAAAATTGACTATGAATCTAAGACAATCCAATAATTTGTTCATTTACCGTATTGTTTTCTGCATTCATTAAACTTAGGAAAGTAGTTAAATTAATCTATAAGTGAAGAATTTTATTATATAAAATAGTATTATATTAAATATTTATTATAAAAAATTAAAACAAAATAATATTATTTGGCAATCCACACTAAACAAAAAAAAAAAAAAAATAGATGCACTTTGCTCGTCGGATGTTAATAGGGGTGGAAGAACTTTGCATATTGGACAGGATACGCTTAGTGAATGTATTGCATTTTAAAGCAATGATAAAATATCACTTGTTTCGATAAAAAATCGAATCTGAGCGGAGCTTCGGTGGTAATATACATAAATTTCGATTTGAAAAAATCGTATTTTTGGCGGTTTTTACGTCATTTTTTTTTATGTAGTTTTTCCTGCTGCGTTTTTCGAAGACGGCCAAAAATTATTTCTCTCTCAAACCGGATAAAAATTTACTACCGGAAAATAGGGTACAGCAGATTGGTTCTTGTCGTCTGGCCGAAAATCTGTACACAGGGGGAAAAAAATTAAACATCATTGTAATACCACTGGCTCAGAATCCAAGACCCACCGAAACTCGGGGCATTGCATATACTTTGCACGCCCCATAGACGGGACGTAGTTTACCGTTTGTACGTAGTTTTATCGTTAGAAATATATTATACGAAACTATATCGAGAAATCGCGTTAAATAATGCGACCGATAATGTACGCGATGCATGTACCGGACGTGTGAATAAATATTACACCCCGTGTAATTAAATTAATAATAATAATTATTTATTTACAAATAATTATCTTATATATAGAACATTATCGTACAATAAATACATATAAATAGAAAATAGAAAATAAAGGATATATTAAGATGATATATAAGTTTGTAAATATTTGCAACCCTCTGATAAGCTAAAGCTTGTGATTGAGGGTTTTAGAAGAGTTCACAAAACACTATGTATACAAACAATAAAATTATAATGTATATAATTATAAATATCATTTAAATTAACGAGTTTTAAATGTAGCTTAAAATATCCTAAATTATGGAAATCAAATATAATAATTTTAAGAATCCTACATAAATTTATTGTAATAGTTTTAGAACTTTTTGCACCAAAATGTTTGTGGAATTTAGGAATTTTTATATAAATACTTTTTTTTTTATATCTAGTACAATATTCATGGTTGATGGTATATATTTTCAAAATACAAAGCCTCGATGTTATATACATTTAGTTCCCGGTACACGTAGTCATTATTGGTATATTTTGGTATACTTAACAAGAATTTAATTACGCTATATTTACAGTTGATTTTAAAGAAATCGTATACAAATGAAATACCTCGATGTACCTACTTAAATTTATATTTTTACCGTTACAAAAACCATTCGATCGACAATATTCGCATATAAATATCCCGTCGGTATCCTATGGATAACCGTTGAATATTCAATAACGTGCCGCTGTGTACCGTACACGCGCAACGCCGTTAAACTTATATGAAATGTAATTCGGTTAGCCGATTTTAGTTTGACCGTTTTAAACGACGTAATTTATTACGTTTTATCAACTCCTGGCACGCGTATAACGTAATGTGTGTTTTAAATTTTGATATACACACATTCCCTGTACATTTTATGGCTTATAAATCAATTTTGAAGATTACACCAAGTATACGATATTCTCATAGGACTAATGCTTCAAACCGAGCAACCATAAATCGCGTGGAAGTTTATTAAATTTAAAACAAAAATAAATGTTTACAAACACTTGTAATACGTACCTACACTCAAATGGTCTGCAATATTGTATACGACAATATATAATTTTGTATTGTACGAAATTTCCACTTTACATAGGTACGTACCTGATTTTTAAATTAATTTTTTTTTTAAATTTATATTGTGTAGTGTAAATGTAATTTTCTCGTTCGGTGGAATTTAAAAATAATCGTGATTTTTATCTTCATATTTATTCATTTATTTTAATTACAAAACGGGCGCTAGCCCAAATACAGTAGATACATATAATACTAAATATGATATGAGCGTACATATCAAAGTTTTCAGAAATCGAAAAATTATAATAATTACATATTTAAAAACGCAAAAATTATAGTGGCTGGTCGTCTACGTAATGAAGTTTTACATTAGTGTGGGCTGTGCGAGCCATTCTATGTAAGGGACGGTTATTACCGTAATTGGTGTGATGCGATGGGGTATGGAAAAGAATCCGGAAACGCGAGGAACGCATAGGGATACGAAAGTTGATGTCAGCTAATAAGATCGGGTTGTCAACTGCACCATGGAGTAATTTTGAGAAGAAGGACAAGTTTACTTCTGAGAGCCGGTCAGCTAGTGTAAATAGGCCTAAGCCGCTAAGAATCTGGGAATACTCATGTGGATGCTGATCTATTCTGAATATATATATATATAAGCCACAAATGCCGTTGGACCGGTTCTAGGTGTGCTGAATCAGAAAGGCCGTATAAGGGTCATATACTTGACGTGTCTGATTGACTTATCATTAATCATATAGATAAAACAGAGAGGGTTGTGATTGCGGAAGGACATAAACTCACACTTTTGCACATTTAAATTTAACCCCAAAGATTTCAGCCAACAAACTAAAGCAAATATTGTTTATAATTTAATGAAAAAGAAATTGGAAACAATAGATTGAAAAATTTTACACTTGAAAAACGCAATTTGTTTTAAAATTAGAATTAGCAACGTACTACAAGCTTAAGTCTATAATTAATATCTACTTAATTAACAATACAATGAGTCATAAGTATAAAATATTTTTTTATATTTTAAATATTAAAATATTACTTTTCTAAAATGTTTCATAAATTTTTAGTACCAAAAACACTTAAATTGGTCATACATTAAATACATAGTTTTTTTTGAAAATTTTATTTTATTAACATAATACGGGACGAGCCCAAAAAAAATATGAGTGAGGCAATTCGATTGCTTAAACAGTAATTGAAAACTAAAACTAACTTAAACTTATTGACTGAAATCACTGAAAACTGGCAAAATCTATGAATCTATGAAGGCTCCTGATTAGCAATGCGCATAAGTCGGGTAATTAAGGAGTTGTCGAGGAAGTTAGAAGGAAAGAGTAGAATATGAAAGGGGACAGATGAACGAGTGAAATGGGAAGAAATTTTGAAGGTTATAAGTGACAGGAGTCAGTCTAGGAGAATAGATATTGTCTAGAAAAGAAAAATTGTATGAATATTAATTGGAAGTATTTGTAAAGCTAGTTTTAAAACTGTATAGTGACTCTAAACTTATTGTTATATTTATGTATGATGCATATAAATATTCTCAAATCTTTTTTACAATATTACGGAAACTGAAATTTTGAATAAAGTAAAAAAAAAAATCCCTGTATTAAATAAGTAATGTATTGCTCCTAAAGTGACTATATACAACAAAAACGTAGTTAATACTTCAGTTTAAAAAACTACCAAAAAGTAGCCTTTTGATGTTCCATAATTATTATGACTAACCTAACTAAACTATAAGAAATTATTAAATTATGCATATTCATGAAAATATAAGAAAAATATTTCGGAATTACTGTACAAACTACAGCTTGTATCAGTTATAATAGTTTTTTTTTAGGAGAGGGGATTAAATGGGAGAAATTTCCGCTATTATATACTATTAGAAAATTAAAAGTATGCTTATTATTTTAGAGAAATAGTTGTTTTTCTAAAGGGTGAATGGGTAATGCCAAGATATAAAAACATCACTTTTAACACTGCAATATCAAATTATTGTGATTTTTTAAATTGGTAGTTCTTCAGGAAGTTTTCATTTTTTAATAGGCGTAATTTTTCATTATTTTAATGATAACAATCGTACCAAATAATTTATTGTTGTCATTTTTAATCGCATAAATAAATTATATTTGGAAGAGGTACTAAATTAGAAAATCTTTCAAATTCTAGAAACGCCACTATATTTATTGATAAGTTAGTTTTCTAATTTAAGAATTTTATTTTTTTTTGTAAAGTATTGTAAAAAATAGTATTAAATGGCATATGTATATATTGAATGACGAATAATATTAAATTGTCATAGTTCAGCAAATTTTGGACTTTAGTGGTTTTACGATTGAAATTCATAAAAAAAATATGAGTAAAAATAATAACACCAAAAAGAGGGGTTTCCATAAAAAAAATGTATATGCAAAATTAAATGGCATAAAAATTGTTCATTAGTGTAATAAATGTATAATAAAGTTTGTTACAGGTATCTAAATACATTTAATATGAACAGAGTTATTGAGTGTTTCCAACTAACGATTACACATATAGTATTCTTTATTGAAATATAAATTTATCAATTGTTTAAATTGAATAATTATCGTTCATTTATAATATTTAATGAAATAAACAATCCAATATTCTATGTAACTACTTTAGTAATACTTATTAATAATATATTATTTTAAACTACAATGTGTTCATAATATTTTATCTCCTGTATATTATAACATGTATAATGTATTTTAAAATTACACACTTTCGAGTTCTTTCTTGTCCATTTTAATCGATATTGAAATGAGATATATATTACATTTATAGGAGAGTATATATGTATTGTTTTAATAGTAATACTGTATACTAATATTATGTCTATAGTTTTTTTTTTAAACGCATTAACAATAATAAAAAAAAAGCTTACAGTTAATTGCATTAAACATAATAATGTTATTGTGTAAGAAGTAATGATCTCTAAAAATCTGATAAATCTTTATAAAATATCGTACGATTAATGAAATCTAAGTAATAAAATTAAAAGATTAAAACAGGTTTTTTTATAAAATCGATTTATAACAATACATATTATATTACCACGTTGAATACGTCTCTAAATATCGGTATTTTGTATTTCCAACATTGAAATAACGAGATTTCCAATGAAAGTAATGATTTTATTATATAACTGGACGTTGCACGTTTAATATAGGTACCTACATGTTAAAAGAAAACTGAATTCCACGCAGCATGTTCATAATTGCAAAACGGTATACCTTTGATGATGTCCTTTGATCTTTGTGACATAACGTGACGTGACACTTCAGATAATTTTTTTAAGTAAAAATACCTAACGAAACTCAGCTGATATAATATTCGATCGATTCACAGTTGAAAGGTACGGATTCAATGTGGACTTTACTTCGCCTACTAATAAATTACGAAAAGCCAAAATATTACCAGAAAGTCTTTTTTAAACACACCGCGTTTAATTGGACCTCTTAATAGCCGTTTTCGGGTGAAAGAAAAAGAAAAATCGTAATTGAAAATTTAACAATGATTGATGCCCGAAAATGGACCGTTTTATTAATTACCTATTATTTCTTTTTTTTTTCGGGGTCTTTTAATGGATTTTACACGTTCTAATAAATTTCGGGAATAAATTACCCGCGGGGACGTGCAATTATAATGCGGGAAATAGCGGGCGACTCGTGTTGTACGAAAGAAGCGGTTAAGTTTGACACGGTTCACATATCCTATGAATAATATCGCATGACATTATGTAGCCGGTGAGTGGGGGTGGGGAGCTTAAAACTTTTGATGCAATTATCTATCCCGTGTCATATATTAAAAGCCGAGAAGATATTTCACGCGCGGCGTTTCGACGAAATTGTTTTTGTACTTTCGAAAATTAAATTCCTCAGGTCAGTATAAGGAAAAAAAATAGTTTTTGAACATTTCTTATAAATCGAATTGGCGCCATTCGCCAGCACACATTATCCATAACAATACAAGTTTTAAGTATTTACCCTATATCAATATATATCTTATGTAGTATAAATGTATTCTTATGTAAAATAAATTGAAACTATAAATATAAGATCGAAATAATTACCGTACTAATGTGTGTTTATATGTTGATATCCACCGAATAAGATTATTCGACTAGAATACGCGATGAGTGTAGGCTATTATAAACAACAGGTTATTTGATATAACGCCTGTATTATAGCCACGTTATGAAATTACTACTTTAAACGCTGTGAATCGGAGGAGAAAAAAAAATTTTAAAATACGCAGAAAATGGCAATACGATAACATCAAAGACATGTGGACCATACTTTGCAAATCGATTTAAATAAAATATGTAAACTACGGTTTAGCTGACGTGGCCCGAAAGGGACCGTCTACTTATTAAAAAAAATTCCAGCGTACATAGAGGATGGCGTAAGGTCTTATTTACCTGGGTGGTCGCTAGGGATTTTCATGGGTGACGTCTGCTGCAGCAGTATTCATTTGTATCCCTAAAAGAAATATACTACACGTGGCAATGGAGCTAGTGAAAATTACGAGTAAAAAATTTATTTTACCAAAATGTACAGGAATACATTTTTTTTTTGTACATGTTATTCCTACTTTTCGATATCGTACTCAATCAAATTGTGATCGATTTTTAAGTCGAAGATCAAACATCGAAATATATTTCCGAGAAAATGTTTATTTTCTTCAAAAGTAGAGGTTTAATTAAAAATAAATAAAACATTTTAGATTTCGTACATACAATAGAAATACCGAATGCGCATATATGCGCAGGAAAAACTCAAAAAATTATTTTCCATAAGTACGATCTGTATCAAATATAGCAATTGAAAGCTTTGAAATACATTTTATATCAGTAACTATAATATGTTTTCCGAATGAATAAAATTACATTACTATAAAACCAATTATATATTGGCTCTGGACAGAGTATGTAATAAAATATATGTGATTTCGTTATACGTGATACAGTCAAGTTAAATAACGTACCATCAAAATACATTCACGATATTAATTTAATTTATAAATTTAAATATATTTTTCGTTTTATTTGGTCACTGTTGATAATTAAACGCATAATCTGAATACATTGCCATATTATTTACTCTACAACTTATGTTGAATATTTTTCATTAATCAATAACGAAATTGACCTAACACAAATAGGCATCAAATTCTAAATCATTATTTATTATGCACGTAAACCGTGTCCCGAAGGGATTGGCTACTATTCTAACAAATAACTTTAATGATAGTAAGATACATTTTAATTAGTCATTTGTAAGTCAATACGGTACATAAGGATCACATTTTTATGGACACCTACCATATATAGATATTATTTATGTAGGTCCAAAATATATAAAATTCATTATTTTGAATATTTAAAATATTTAATAATCCCAACAAGTATATAGTATACATATTATTTAAATTACATTGGTTTAGTTGGAAATCTATTAGTATTTTATTTGAAATTGAAATTCAAACCCATAGAAAAAAAGATCTACAATCACTCGAAATGAAGTTGACTAGGATTAAATTTATAATCAGAATGACGATCAGCGCATTGGATTTGATTAAAACTCTTTTTTATTCCGTAGTTTTTGAATTTTATTAATTTAAAAATGATGTTTCTATAGTACCGTCTACGTCAAATTAAAGTGGCTACATGAAATTTATCGATCCCTTTTGCTACCCTAGAAATAGTTAAGGAAAAAATTTAATAAATCATGTTTGAAATTTTTCGAATTTGTTGATTTATTATGGTTCCTTCGGCTATTTTATAGTACGCATATCTATAACTCTACTGGCTTGTGCCGATGAGGTTAACAAAGATGGAAAAGTGATAAATACGGTTTACAGGCGTTTACTGGGTTCCGTGTGTACTAATTGTTTTATTATTGTTTTGGAGACAGATGCAGAATGAAATTAAAACAATGAATTCATTATGTGGCCTAAAAAATGACGAAAAAAAAAAAAGAAAGAAAATATACATAACGATGAGAATTTTTATATTTAAAAACAAAATAGTCACTATTTATTATCACAATATATAAATTTATATGATTAAAGAAAAGTAATTATTCGATTATTCGGATTGATTGAAACAATGATTGTATTACGAAAACTTTAGATTATGGCGTGATGTTGGGAATAGAGTACCTATATAAACAGCAAAACATATCAAATTAAAAATTATTTAATTAAATTTGTTTAGGTTATGTATTTTTTAGACCTAGTGATGTAGTATTCTGTGTCGAATGGCAACCATAGGTTAAGGCAGACCGCTTAAATGTTTAATAAATACATTTTTTTGTAGGTGTATATAATATCTTTAATTAATTATTATTTTGATTTAAAAACAAGACTGCAAGAGTCTTACGTAATTTAGTCTTAGTCTCGATTTTGCAAGTATTGCATAAAAGTTTTGTTTCAGTCTTGCATCGTAATAATAAAATCTTGGTCTTAGTCTTGATTTTACATTTACTGCAAGTCCTAGATCGATTTTTCTCATAGCTTAATTTAAAATAAATTAGTATTCAATACCAAAAAATAAAAATAATTTAAATACTATTCAAACACATAAATGGAAAAATGAATACCAATATTCAAATACTTTATAACTTTGTATTCAAGAGATATTTAGAGTAAGCAAACAAACCAAAAACAAAATGATAATATAACTTTGTAGTTTCACATAAACCGATTATCTCTATGGTTATGAAATATTTCTATGACATTCCTTAGTACTGTGTTAATATATTTTATGATTTTATATTTATATGATCCGTACATTTAGAGATCGTTAATCCAACAATAATTATTAATTAACTTATTTTTGATATTAATTTAACACGAATAAAACTCGAATATATTATGCCTGAAATGTAACCTAAAATTAACATTTTAATTCAGTCTGATTTGTGTCATTATACATGGATTTTGACTTTGAATATTATTTAGAAACTAGATCAAGAGAGATTTTATACAGATTGTGACGAAGCATTTAGTCATGTGACCAAAGTATTTTCAAATACTTTCAGTGAAACTTCATTGTTTTGGAGGAACTATGAGTGTTTCAGGTAAATAAACTTTTGTGCGTCTTTAAAATTTTTCATTCATCTTCAAATTTTTTTGGCAGCTGCTGTTTATCTGACTCAAATTACAGATCTCTTTTGTATCGAAAAACCTAGCTGTAGCTGCACGATTTCGTTAGTTTTTTTTTTCATTAAAGTGTTATATCAGTGAACATAATTCACGAGCGTTTTGAACAGTATACTCTTAACTTTAAATCAACAGCAAATAACGAACCACTGTCGAATCGTTTAAATACACAGTATTTGCACTGAATATGTTCAAAACATGTATCACCGTGAAGCACTTGCTGCTTCATTTGGCGGATGTTAATGAAAAAATCTACAAAACTCGGGACACCATTTATAATGTACGAATAATGCGTATTGTTTGTGAAAATCTATAAACTTGAGGATTGTCGTTTCTATTTAATGCATTTACTTCAAGCAAATGCTATATATTATGACCGGGTATCGACGTTATTATTTCAAGATTTTGTTAAAGTTCTGTTCGTTATTTATATTTTATTTAAATTCGGTGATGGGACTTATCTATACGAATCATATAGATATATATTTACAGATATTTTATAATTTATAGATTGTATTATCTAAAAAAAATTATCTTAAATGCAAATATCACATATTTAAGTAAATTCATCTAGATAATGACACATTTTACTAAATATGTACTCAAATATGCAAAATAGGTACCTACACTACAAATATGTCGTTATTCCTAATGTATATACTATATATATATATATATATATACACTTATATACAAGATAAATTAATAAAATAAGTATATTATGTATAATTATTGGTATATTTATTACAATAAAATATATTGAAAATATTAGAAAAGCCAATTTTGAAATTTAAAAATTATCTTTTTTTTATTTAATTAATAATGAATTTATCTTTTATCTTTATTTAGATACATTTTTAGTTATGTATTCCCAATACTGTTTAAGTGATATATATATATTGGATCATTATAATGGTATATTTTTTGGAATGTATGTTTGTGTACTTTTATAACAGAAATATGTTACATAGTGATATTTTTTTACCGTGAATAAGGTCTAATTAAACTTAATTTTATATTTATGTTACCTATGATTTAAATTATAAATTATTATTGCATACATTTCCGTGATTATATTTATACTTATTTATTTTTTGAATTTGATAGATATTTCACCGAGTATGAGCATTTAATTTTAAAATGTGGGAGAGCCGATAAGTACTGTAGTTGTATGTAATTTTTAATATGTATTACTATTTACTTGCTAGCTATTGCAGTATCTCTGCATTTCACCGCGTCATAAATATAAATAAAAAAAATAAAAAAAATAAAATCAAAACATGTAAATCCCATTAAAAATATATTCTTTAAGCATTTTAAATTATATACTTTACCATTTTAAAATCGAAAATTGATATATAGTATTAACAATGGAATTATGAAAAAATTAGAATTAAATAGGTAAACAAATCACTTTCTGAAAAAGATTTTCACCAAAAATATTAATACACTTCCTGAGATAAAGACAGGTTCGTGGTATAAAATCTTTCTGTTTATTAGTTAATATTAAGGGTTAATTTAATATTATACTAATTGAATATACGAATATTCCAACTTGAATAATATTTACTTTTTTCGGTAAATGATTGATAAAATTCATGAAACAAACAGTTAAACAGCTGGTACCAAAAATAGTTTATTAATTAAACTTTTTTTCAATGTAAGTATATTTTAATTCATTAAATTATAAACTAATGGACAGCGGATCATATACATTGTACAAAATTAATTTTGTTCAAATTAGTTTGGATTTATTATAAGGTTTGATAAGCTGATTTAAAATTTATATATACAACAAAAATAAACAATACGAATTTTAAATCGTGTTTAATACCCGAGTGAGTCATATAATTTATTTAGCGTAAAATGTATTATTTTAACCAAGTAATCAACTACCAGCTTATTCAAAATTTAGCTATTACGTTCATCGCTTATATAAATGTTTTCTGATAACTATATTTGAATAACAATGAAATGGTGCGATTTCGGAAAACTTCACCTCAACGATTTAGTTAGCTAAAGTATGTAATAAAAACAATTTTGGAAATAAGATGATTTTCTAAAAATGTTTGTCAATCATAAAAAATAACACGAACCATATTATTTTATATCCTATAGGTATATGAAGTATTTTTTTTTTTTCTAATATCTATTATAATATATTTTAAAGACGTAGTTTTTCTCGATGAAATGTGTTTTTCAGAACCATTTTAAACATTAAAAATGTAATTCTTGTCAAAATTTTCGAACAAATACTACATTTTATTCTTATATAATATGTACCTAGCAGCTGTATTAGACGATCTCACAGTCAAATGTATGTGTAGTTCAGTTATAGTCCCACTAATCACTCGACGAGTTCGGTCAAGAGTTCAACCATTGTTATACGCTCCCCCAACATAATAATTATATATTTACGGAGACGTCAGCCTGGGGTGGCCCGTGACTACAAGTACGGCCAAATATCTCCAGAAAACTTCTCTGGTAAAAATATGTCTTATGGAATATATGTGTCTAATTCGAAAGGGTTTCCGTGTAATTTCAGGTTATACGAGAAAGTACTCTTATTGAGTATAAATATATTAAAGGCGAAAATCTCCTAAAATGTTTCCATAGACCGTATTCAATTTGTATCACTACATTTATTCGTGTTCTTAAATTCTAACAGGTGTTTGGATTTTTGCTCACCAATCACCGTGTACGTATACGTATACGTATTTATATATATATACGAATTTTTCTTCTTGTTTTAACCGAAACGTGGAAAATTATTTTACGTTGTTGTTATACGATTTATAAAATATTTTTAATCCAGCGGAATCAAGACAAATCCGATGTGACAGTTTAGAGTGTCATAAAAATACTAGTTATTAACTAAAACAAATTATATTTATATTTTCTCTGGAGATGTTTAACGTACATTTTAGTAGCAGATATTTCGACGGGTCATCGGGTAAGTAATACTCAAAATTTAATTAACATTTATAAGTGCGCCCTAATGAATGCGATTAATACAACGTATATCGTATCGTATCGTATTTCGGCTTTTTACACCACTGGCAATCAATTAATGACAGTCCCCAAAATTTCAACATAACATAATACGTACCATATTTATAAGCGAAAGCTATATTATAATATTATATGCCAGAGATTCTTGCATATAATCAACTATGGATATTATAGGTAATCGTCTAATTTTTTTCAGTAGAATATAATAATTACACATACTGATGGGAAATATTATGGTTTTGTCATTTAAACATTGAAATTGTGTAATGTCACTACTTTTTGGATCATTATTTTAACTTGAATATAAACTCATTCAGTTTATATATCTACACGGATTATTAAAAATAATCATTCGAATTTTTTCCCTGAAAATCGTGGAATCGCTTAGACTTAGAAGAACGGCAAACAAGCCAAATAGGTAACTTGTTCTAAGAATTATAAAAGTGGACCAAAAGCCAGACGTCGTATAGTCATCCAAATGTAATTTGTATTTTATTTTAAATAACTATATTTAAGGATTATATGGCTTATAATAAAAAATGGTCTTAGTATCAATTTTACCGTAATCTATTTGTGTATATTGAGATGCAACTGAAATGAAACATAATATCATCCTTATCGATATATTTTACATTCCTTTTATTTATTACAACATTTCAACGCCCTTCAGAATAAATGTGCAGCCATCCCTCGATAATAAACTTAGTCGAATATGTTCTTATCGCCTTAATCGACATAAGGTTGAATTTCACTCGGATTATCATCAAATGATAGTATTAGTCTAATAATTGTACAAGGATAAAGAATTTATAGTCGATGATATGTTTTCTCTTTTCATTGAAACATTGAAATTTGATATTTTAAAAGTACATTTCATACAGAGTAATTTAAGGTTTACACATTACCGATAAATACTTAATAAATCTTTGTCTATGAAATTAAGGATGGAAATAAGTGCTAAATATATAGACTCGGGACCCAAAAGATTCGAACTCAGTATATTTACTATGTTCAGGTAAGACTTTTCTTATTTTTAATATTATTCATTTGTTGTTGATTATTGTTATAAGTAATACGTTTAACACTGATTCGAATTAGTTTGTTCAATTTAAGAGTATTATAATAAATAATTTTTAATAATTTGGAATAAAAATATAGGTTTATTGGTAATTGATTTTTAATTTTTTTTAAATGTGGGTACTCCGTACTGGCTTAATTTCATCTTTTTATCCTAGTCCTACGTGTATAATATATTCAACAGTCTATAGAATGAACTAGTTCAAATGAACTAAAATAAAAATGCATTAACAATGCGAAAAAGAGTTTAACTGTTGTTTGATTCTACTTTTTTCAGATTTAGTTTATACGCAATAAACATTTAAACATTTATTAAACCTTGTATGCAACCTTTAAATATAATATTTTACATTAAATAAACATTTAATAAACATTAAATTTGGTTTGATCGAATGTTGCTAAACCTTTCAGTCAACCTTATTTAAAAAATTTTTGAAGGTTCATACAACATTGCATGGCAAAGTTCAATGATACATTGAACCGTTTTCTTGAACCTCTCCCCCCCCTCAAAAACAAACTTGCAAGGAACCATGCATTTTTATTGTATTCCATCCTTTATCTTATTATTGTACTACCTTATCGGAAGGTGTTATTTTTTTTTTTGCGGTAAATTTTGCAACAAATCTTAATTCTGGCGATTGGATTCGAACCTCTGAACATCACATACTCAACAATTTTTGTTCTCACGTTTAACTTACCGATCTACAATCCAATGATACAAACGTAGTAGGAATTGTGGGTAAATATAAATGCTCTAATAATGGTAGGTATACGATTACAGACACGACAGAGGAAACGTTTTTTGAATCGCCACAGAGCATTCAATGGCGATCAGAACGAGCTCGGACTGGTGGAAAAATGTGTTGTACACTAAGGTATATATAACATACTAAAAGTCACTTTTTTGGGTAGTCCAAAATCAAATTTTAGATTGCTCATAATTCAAGGGGAAGTCAACATAGTGCCTCACGGTTTTGTCTGTCCCTCCTTTAGCTTAAATCACCTGCATATAGGTGCCCATTTGGGGGGGAGGGAGGAGATAGCCACCTCTGGAGAATACTAAATAAACTATTTTTAGTATTTTATATACCAGAGTTTATAACACATTTTTTTAACACATTCGCAATAACAATTCAAAAATTTCCCCTCCTTCGTCATGCCTATATTATCGTATACTATTCCACGAGCAATTAACCCTTAATTCATAAAGACCTTTGTTTCAGGTAGCCGAGAAGTAGACCTATCTTTTTGTGGTTTTAGATACATCTTCGCTTTTTTCAAACTCAATATCCATAAATGCCTATGAGATATGCAATTAGGGGAGTAACATATCCTCCTGGAGAATATCTTTATAATAAATTATTGTTAAAAGTGATAGTTTATAACATGAAAATATTACAATTACAACATTACAACATTACAAAATGATAATGTTGAATGAAACATTGTTTTTCAAGGGTTATGTTGATCATTAATTTTTAAACATTTAATATTTAATAATATTTAATTATTTTATGAAATGTTATTCTACATTAAACTTTAAACATAAGTTATTTTACATTAATTTAATGTTTGTTAAACGTTTATTCTTAAACATTCATCTATTAACATTACATCAAATATGTATTATTAATCATTTAACTATTAAAATTATATCAAATGTTTAAGATCACAACATATTCATTTGGGTATTTTTACTAAACTTCATTTGGCTTAGAAACTCCAATAAGTGTTTTGTTATATTAACAATAAATATTATAATAATGATTCGTTCCGTTTAATTTATAAAGCTTTTTCCACTTTATTTGATAACAATATAAAACCTAATAAAAAATTACAAAATTATAAAAAAAAAATTATTGAAATAATTAGAATGTTTTTGAAAAATGAACATTTTAATGAAATCATGTTCATCTATACTAACGAAATTGAACCATTATCATTAAATTAACCATTATCAAAAAAAAAAAATAAATAAATAAATAAACTGCCATGGCTTTGGGCGTTTACAATACCGTATCTAATAGTCGTCTTACCTGCTGCAAGAGGTCCGTGCACTGGATGTCGGCGAATTCGGGCGACGCGTAAATTTTCATCTCCTGTATGGCCCCCTTAAACGACAGAATAAAAACCCATGTAAACAGAGTGTTCATGGCGGCCGAGAGACGACGATTAAAATGCAATTCCTTTTTTTTTTTTTTATATATAAATATATAAATTCTTGACGATTCTCAACGACGATACTAAAATATCTAGTGATCTATCGTCGTTTCAAGATCGTTTTTTTTTTTTTCAAACAATTAATCACGTAATTATAATATTATATAGTTATGTTTGATAATCGTCGTCCCTATAAAAAAAAAAAAACAATATATAAAACACATCTGTACACGAGTCGTCGATCTCCAACCGTACCGGACTATCGCGGTACGACTGTGGCGTGTACACGGACATGCATGGATGCTGTTTCCACGTGCTGGCGGGCCCGACAGGATCTCGGGGGAAACGCGCGCGGGGCCGAGAGTTCCTAAAATAACGCGCGGTTAGCGTTAAAAAAAAAAAAAATAAAAATAAAAAACCGGCGGACCGACGAACGTATTACAGACACGATCGTATTATATATTTATACGCTTATAATATTGTTTATCGACGGATTTGTATTTTTTATAATTTTACGATTTCGTCGGTTTCGACCTGTCAGAACGACAACGCCGAGAATCGGGCGCTAGACATAATGTATACAAATAATATTCATTCTTTGGAAATAAACATTTATAACACTCTTACAGTTGTGTTTGCATAAAAAACCTATTCCAAATGTTTTTTTTTTTTTTTTTTTTAAAGGACGTGATACGTATACAGGCATTATCGTTATGTCGCGCTGTCTGACTGACGGGCCATTTAGTAAAATTACGCTACACACGAAACAACGAATGTATGGCGTTTAGGTTATATATATAAATATATATATATATATAGAGCACTCATTACTAATTTTCAAAAAGGACGATAATATTATCTATAAAACGGCACGCTCTTTTCGGCAACTATTGTTTAACACGAAAAAGTTACAATCGTTTGATGAAAAGGAAATTTTAAAACCCCGTAACTTCTTTGTGAAACTATCATTTACAAATAGGCTACGTCATTTTCGAGAAAATATTCTCCTTTTCAAAATATTTAATAGGTATTTTTTTTGTTTTTAACGCATACATTTGAACGTGAACGAGTTCATTTGTTACACGTTGAACATGAACGAATTCAATGCATAATAGTAAACGTTCCGTTGTCGTTACGCGGAAAGATTATACATATACGAGCATTTTATTTGTATGAAAAATAATGCTAAAACGTATGGACAGTATTATACTAAGTGTGTATTTAAGTCCTAAAAAATACTTCCATTTATAAGTTGTATTTGAATAAGAATACTTTACAAATTTACAATACTTATACGAATAAATTGTATATTATTCCAAGTCACGGCTTGGTAATCAATATTATTATAACTCCTCAAAGTTTTAATAGTAGTGAATTCTGCATCTGATACATAAGACTATATTATTATAAAAGTATATTAAATTAATAGCTTAAAGTTACTTTTGATTTTCGTTAACTTAAAATTTTAATAAATGAGAAAAGTAACGAAACTTTGTTTGGAAGTAAGTTATAAGTAAAATATTAACATGGAAAAAATAAAAATATACAAAACTAGTAATTATGCTATCAAATACCTACAGATATATATAATTAATAAATGAGAAAAAACTTATTGGAGATAAAATTAATTAACTGAACAATAATCTTGTTATAACTATATAATAATATATACGTTTTCTTTTAAACTTTATAATAACAACCGTCGTATTCTACAGGTTTATTATGATTTATTTTGTATACAGTATGTTTTTAAAGTAAGTAATCTAATGTTTAAAAAATATATATCTACATACATAATAAATCAAAAACAGTTTTAGATCATTTTGGATAGGATTTTGTCAATAAGAATAAATTTTACACATAATACACATAAGCAGTGTCTATAAATAGAAAATACTCAAAAAAATGATCCGTAATATGTAATCAGATACCTAGCTTGGTTCTTTTGAATTTAAAATTTAAAAGAAAATCATATGCCAAAAAAGTAAATTTACAATTTTCCTATATTATACCTATAAATAATCTATAATTGGTTTTTTTCACCAACTTTAGGCATATATAGTGTAGTCCCATAATATTTTTTTATATCATATTAAATAATGTATATTCATTTTTATCATAATATGATATTATTTTGAAATCTTATAGCTAAAACTTGAAAATGTAAAATATCGATTTTCAATATGTATATAAATAATTGAAGTTTTATATTATAGGTAAAAATATTGTCTTGATACTATATAAACATATTATCAGGGCTTAAAACTAATAACTGGTTTTACCCAAAAACAACAATAGGTGTTTAAAACACCTATTTTGAGAACCGAAAACCACTACCCGGTTTTTATTTTTAAATCTAAGAAGTGCACGTCGATAACAGGTAACCAAAACTTATATTTTGGAATTTCACATTTACCAGAAATCATTTTATGCATTATGGAAACGATAACCGATAGCGCATGTTGAAGGTAACAAAAAAACCGCTAACCCTTTTCTAAGGTGCAAAAAAAAAATTATTATTTATATATTATAAATATTATTCGTATTGCGTTAGTCATGCCTTCATCATTTTTACTTACTATTATTTTATAATGCCTATTATTGTATTATAATTTAAAATTTAACTATTACATTTTAATATTAGTTACATATCCATATAATATATTATATATATATGTGTGTGTGTGTGCTTGGGTTGTCAGTCGTCACGAATGACAATGTTTATAGCTGGTGTAAAAAAATTAAATTTAAGATAGATTATAAACAATTAAAAAAATAGTCGTCAATATTAATTATTGTTATTGTTTTCTACTTTCCGTCAATTGTCATATTTTGTTATCATGTATACTAAACGTGAAGTATATAGATTAATCAGCTGGTCGACTTTTTGGCGATTGTTAAAAGCATGGAAATTATTAATATTATTACATACGGTTTATATGCAGGCACGATTGTGAATAAATCGTTCTTTACGAGCATTAATTTATAATTAATATGAATCCTTTATAACTGCGTAATTTGCAATCGCGATAAAACTTACTTTATCTTATGATTTATTTTCTAAATAATCAATCTAATCTAACAAACATTCCAGGATTGGAAAGCAAAGACCAAAAATTTGGACGACGAATAGTCATATAAATATTATAAAAGTTTGTCAAAAGCAAATTTAAATTGTAATTAACAAATAGTTAGAAGCTGCTTAAAACCGGTAACCGGTTATGAGAAGTAAAATTCAGTTTTTAACCGAGAATTGGTAACCACTTATTTTTTGAATATTCAAAGAACTGTTTTATACATATATATTGTTGTATATTTGGCCTGTATATATATATATACCTATGTTATTTAGTATATATTATCTATATACTGTATAGTGTATATATATGCACGTGTGTGCATATACGCACGCCTGTATATGCTTATGTCGCACTTTTATAATTTAAACGATTATAAAAACCAAAATTTTCTTTGCAAGAGACCTCCGAAAAGGCGAGATATAATATTGATGTTTTATATTGATATACGTTTACTATTGCATTAAAGTGTTTTGTATTAAGTTTTGTTTTATTAATTTGTATTGCCGTATACGTCGAAACCTACATTGACGTATACGACAAAGTTGGCGCACAACGGGACTCGCACCTCCACGACCCCGAGATTAAGAGTTGGCAACAAGATATTCACGATCCTGAAATTTGGATTTTTTTTCACCTGCGGTTCACTATTACCAAAGTTGACGGCCAGCAGGATTTGGTAACCACGACAACAAGGAACCCGGATTTCAACTTCAGGAGATATTGGATTTTTTTTTGTGTAGATACCTACACATCTTACCAAGGTATACCTATTTATTTGTGTGTGTAAAATTTTTTTTTGGTGGGTTTAACCAAAATTGTTTTTAATGTGTAATTTTTTTTCCTCCTGAGTTTAGGGAATTATTTGTTTTTATGTGTGGAAATGCGTTTTATTTTTAGTTTTTTTTGTATGTTTTCTATGAAGAAGAAAAACCTACATTCCCGTGTTTTATAAATACGATTTTGAGTACCTTAGATAGGTAAATATTTTTTTGATGTGTGTGAAATACGTTTTTCTAGTTATTTTTTTTGTATGTTTTCTATGACGAATAAACCTACATTTTCGTGTTTTATAAATACGATTTTGAGTACCTATCATAGATAGGTACATATATATTTTTTTTTGTCATGTGTGAAATACGTTTTTTTTGAGTAATTTTTTATTGTATATTTTCTATATAAAAAAAACTTACATTTTTTTTTTCGTATCTGATTAATACGAGTTTCAATGTACTTATGTTGGATAGGTACATATTTTTCACGTATGTGAGACATCTTTGGTTTGACCAAAACCTTTTTTCCATTTAGGAAAGAAACATTTTTTTTTTTTTTGGTTTAGGTGTAATCGATTTTTACACGTTTACATTTTCACCACTATTTCTAGGTAAAGATTTTATTACCAAAAAGCTAGTTTTTTATAGGGAAATATTTTTTTTTCTCTTTTTTTTTCTTTTTTTTTCTCTCCCTTCAGATTTAATTATATTAATTTTTTTCTTTAAATATAAAATAGAATATGAGCGATCAAAAATTTGATTTTCTGAAATTTCTAATTCAATTAATAAAATTACTGATATTTTTTCTTTAAAGAAAGAATAAATCAGAAAAAATCAGCTTATTAACTTGTGCTTATTAAAAAGAATTAAATATTTCGGGTAAGGTTAATAAGGATTTAAGACCTAGACTGGTTACCTAGGTATTTCAGAGAGGTATTAAAAACCAATGATATATAGTTGATATAGTCTAGACGAGGTAGAAAGAAATAAAATTA